>CAJQZJ010034004.1:2255805-2310429 GCA_907164525.1 Lophiomys imhausi
CTCTCCTTGGGGGTACGGCCTTGGCCTATTCCCCCTTTTTGTTTTTGCAAGTATTTTTTTTTAAGGTGTGATGAGCACGCTCCACAATTCCTTGTCCTTGAGGATTGTATGGTAATCTGTGATTAAGCTGTACCTCCATCTGATTACAGAAGGAGACAAAGGAACTGTGCTGTATAGGCTGGTCCATTGTTCGTTTTTAGCTGTTGTGGTTTTTTTTTTTTTTTCATGTAGCCCAGGCTTTTAAGCAATGTCCTATGACATTGCGAGCCTTTTCTCCACTCATAGGTGTAGCATGTATGATACCTGAGCAGGTATCCACAGATACATGAATATATTTTAAGGTTCCAAATTCTGAAATGTGGGTAACGTCCATTTGCCAGATTTTGAGTGGCAACAGCCCTCTAGGGTTCACTCCCACACTGGGAGGATGATGATGAATCACACACTGAGGACAGTCCAAAACTACTTGTCTAGCATCTGCTCTAGACAAATGGAATTTCTGCTGTAGAGTTTTTGCATTTACATGAAATAATTGGTGAAACTGTCTGGCTTGGTCCAGGAATGAGCTCCAAAAAATGCATTCCATCCTGGTCCATTGATCAACTTTATCATTACCCTCACTTAATGGTCCACGTAATCCTGTATGTGCTCTGATATGTTGAATATAAAAACACCTTTTTCTCTGCCAGATTAAAACTTGTAACTCTTGTAATAAGGCACATACAGTACTACTATTCTTAATAGGACCTGCTAATTCTAATATTTTCACTGCGTTGACCACCTAAACTGAATCTGAAATCTAATTGAATGTAAATTGACATCTTTTAAACACCTCAATTACTATTTTTAACTCTACTATTTGGGGGGAGCCTGGATGAAATTGACATAACACGGGCTCTTGTCTTTCTATGAAATAGGCTCCACAGCCTGTCTTTGAGCCATCAGTAAACACATTTGGTGACCCTTGAAGTGGTACTGCTGAAATAACCTTTGGGAATATCACTGGGTGCTCCTTAAAAAATGATAGCACAGGCTGGCCTCGAACTCGTGAGAAATGGGGCCAAATGGCTGAAGATTGATGCTGTAATGTATGGAGAGAAAATGGGAACTGTCCAGGCAGCCACTGGTATGTCATTTTTTAGTTTTGGAAGCTGCAGGCCCTGTACTTCCTATATAATCAGATATATTTATCCCTCTCAGGTCTCTGAGGTGGTTGAAGAATAGATAGCTAGAGTCTCATAGTTAAATTTTGAGTGGTTTAGGAATCAAGAGGGTGTTCTGGACCTAAGAAGATATTTTTAAAATTATGAGGCAAGTTAGTATGAAAGCTGAGTTAGATATAGAACTTTAAACTCATGGAGATGGTTAGATAGTAGAATGTTAAAGTCAGGTGCCAAATACATATGGACTGGACATTGGGAATGTATGCTAAGCCATACAACTCTTATAATCGTGGCCTATTTATTTCTGTTGTTTTGTATTGTATTTATAGTTATAAGAAAAAGAACCATTATTTGGACTGAAAGGGAGAGCTGTTGGGGGGAAAAATAAATACCTTAAACTAAAAAAAAAAAAAAAAAGAAGGGAAGAGGATGGTGGGGCTGAGGGGGAGGAGGGTGGAAGGGTGGGACTGGAGGGGGGAGTAGGGAGGGGATTGTGATTGAGATGTAACTTGAAGAAATAAAAAATAAATTATTAAAAAAAATGATAGCAATTGATGTTTAGGATAATGGTTATCAATCACTCCTTCAAAGCTACATTGCAATATTGCCCAGTCATCTACAGTGCCACACAAAATCTTAATTTGATAACTGGAATAAGGCACTATTATACTGGCAGGAGCAACTCCAAAAGACTGCAAGCATTGTTGGATACCATTCAAGGCTAAAGCAGCAAGTGCAATGGGATAATGTTCTATTCTGTTCTTACTTGTGTCCACATCCCCGGGCAGAAAGATCTCCCTACTTTCAGGGACTGAACTGGCTGCTCTGTCTGAGTGGCTTCTGGATATGGGGGAGGAGTCGAAGGCGCCATGGCAACGGCTTTGTTTACACCAGCTGCCGCCAGCGTGGCTGAACGTGCTGTAACAACGACTCCACCCACTCCGACTGCCGCTGATGTGTCAGGCGCCATGGCAACAGCTCCACCCATACTGACTGCCGCCGATATGTCCTTTTCTTTTACTTTTTTCTTTTCCTTTTTTCTAATAACAGTCCTCTCCAACTGTTCTATTAGAGCGTGCAGCTCTCCTTCAGAATCCGTGCTCTCTGAGTCCTCCAAATCTCTAAAATCTCTAAGATCGGGATAGAGAGGAACTTTCTTTTTGCCTCCCTTTTCACTGTCTGCCTGCTCAAATCTTTCGCCTTTGTTACTTTCCTTTTCACTGTCTACCTGCTCAGATCTTTCCCCTTGTAGCAGTTCCAAGGCTGATTCTCCCTCTGTGATTGCATTACAACACCTCTGATCTTCTAAACAACTCCTCACCATTTTCCAAATCGGTCTTACTCCATGCTTCAGAGTCCCTTGCTCCCAAGCAAAATCCAAGTCCCTGCCTAATTTGTCCCAGCAGGATACCATAAGATTCCCGGACACCGCAAACCACGGAGCCACAGAATCACATTCATTCAAAAATCTTTCTAAGGTAGACTTCTTAATCTTCAAATTCCTAGCTAAAAGTAGCTCCTGAAGAGCCAGAAAAATTGGGTGTGACTCAGACAATCCCATGTTTAAAAATTTTACTTTCGGTTCGCTGCTTCCCCGCGAAACTTTACCTTTTGTTCGCTATTTCCGTGAAACTTTATTGTCCTGATTTATCCCAGGAACTTACCAACACGTTGCACCTGACTGCAGGAGTTCTGAGTCTTTTCTGGGTCCCCGTACGGGCCACCACTTTGTCGCATCCCCCCTTGTCCAGCAAGGAATGACGCAACTCACAAAAGCTCTTCTCCAGCAGTTTATTCAGGTCCCTTGAAAACAGTCTTCCGAATTCCGAATTCCGAATAATGGGGCAGACCCAACCCACAGGCTAAATACTAAATGAACAGCCAGTCAAGTAAAGCCAAGTGGTGCTATCTTAGAGGTCTACGTATGCGGAAGCAAGCCAGATCAGCGGTCTATGCCAAATATGAACTTATTATCATAGAGAGCACTCACCGTCGGGCTTGTGGAAGGCGGAGACCAGCGCCATCTTTAGGGCACGGCACTTCGCAGCTCTCTACAATTCTGTCAAATATTTCTCTAATTTGTCACTTTATCTGTCCCTCAATTAGACTTCATTGTTTGGGATTAAAGGTGTGTACTAAGGATGTTTCTGTAGTCCAACCAGAGGGATTAAAGGTTGTGTTTTTGTGTTTTTACTCTAGCCAGGGGGATTAAAGTTTTCCGGTATGTCTCCATTCTACTGAATCACAAAGCCCTGGAAGATCTTTGGATGTGATCCCTTGCCAGAACAGCCAAATTGCTAGATTAAAATTCCTCTACATTACTAACTTAAGTAATGTTTTCTTGGTTTGACAAACACACCATAAGAGCAAAACTGCAGGCTACTGAAAGTTGGGAAAATTCATCTTTGTAACTTTTCTTCCATTTCAGTGTTAAATTTTTTTGTTATTGATTTATTTGTTGTTAGTTTGTTTGTTTGTAATAAAGAAGTACAGGCCAGTACCTGAATCTATACAACAAAAAACTAAAAGAGAGATCTGACAAATTTCAGACTAAGATAATACAGGACTATAATTTCTATGGGCACAGAAGACCCAAAATACTAGATTTTCCTCTTTAAAATATGATCCTAAACACCCAGATTTCAAAAACAATGATTATGTGCACAAAACAAGGCTATCTTTGATTTTATCTGTGATTTGAACCAATGTTATCTTTATTGACTTTGAATAATTCTGTAGAGATATATGTTAGACAAGCTTAATTTTAACTTTAATTTTAATAATGATTTACTCAAACAAGATGATTTCAAGGACATTGTCAAAAATGTATTTGTGAAGCTGAGAGAATATTTTTAATGTGTTTTAATTACATTTCCACTTCTTGTACATTCAAGCCATGGAATTCACAGAGTAGTAACTATTTCTGTTACTCAACTTGGTTGCTATGGTTACTCTGCAACAGTGATGTAACCAAGAAAATTATTAAAACTTTTTATAAAGAGGCAAATATAGCTTAGCTTTGCAAAAATGCCATTAATAATCTCAGGGCAGGAAGATGAATGTATTTATATTGGAAATTCAAAAAACACATATTAAGGGGCAAAAGTATGTGCCCTTAAGAAATAGAATTTCCCTTCTAAAATGAGAACAGTTTCAGAATCATTATGGTAATCATCCCTTTGCATACAATGGATGAATATATTTGCATATGATGGATCTTGATATTTTATATATTAAAAATATGGGGCAGAAAAAGCAGATGTAGTCTGTGTGATGAACAAAAAGAATGTACCACCTACCACCTATTGGTCCCAGGGTTGTTGAAGGTATAAAATCCTTCAATTTGTTTGTTACCTTGTATTCACACACTTCATCCCAGAATTGAAAAACTAGTTTCTATAAATCTTATTCTTCCTTGGTCATCATAGGTCAATTGCCTTAGGAAGAACAGATAGCCAATAAAATCACAAAAAGTTCAAGGTAATTTTTGTGAGTGAGTGAGATAGTTATATGTCTGCAGGCGTATGCACACATACTAGTGCCCTCAGTGGCCACAGGTTGATACCACATATTTTCTGTTATTCTTTGGGTTGATATCAGACATTTTCTGTTATTATTTGTGTGATACCAGATATTTTCTGTTATTTTTTGGGTTGATACCAGATATTTTCGGTTATTCTTTGGGTTGATATCAGATATTTTCTGTTATTCTTTGGGTTGATATCAGATATTTTCTGTTATTCTTTGGGTTGATATCAGATATTTTCTGTTATTCTTTCCCTGATTTGAGGCATGGTCTCTCACTGAACTTGGAGCTCACTCATTCAGCTAGACTTATGGGCAGAAAATCCTGTGGATCTGCCTGTCTTTGGCCTGCAAGTTTGTACTGGAACATCAGGCCATCCTACATTGCCTTTGTGTGTGTGCTGGGAATCTGAGCTTGGGACCTCATGCTTTCACAGCAAGCACTTTACCCACTGAGCTACCCCTCAACCTGAAAAATTGAAATTTTAATTCAGTTTTTATTTCCCTTCTCAATGGTCAAGGAAACCCTTTGACATGTAGTCTACTGGCATATAAATTATT
Organism: Lophiomys imhausi; assembly: GCA_907164525.1. Classification (NCBI taxonomy): domain Eukaryota; kingdom Metazoa; phylum Chordata; class Mammalia; order Rodentia; family Muridae; genus Lophiomys; species Lophiomys imhausi. The sequence goes on from CAJQZJ010034004.1 coordinate 2,261,055, forward strand.
ATACACTAGAGGCCAAACGTCAGGTCTTTCACATGCCAAATATATTATATCTGCTTAAATAGAAACTTGGCTCTTAAAATGTTTAAATCATTAGAAAGATTGATGTCATAACTTGATTCTAAAGACAAAATAATGCAAATGAATTATTAATTTAATTAGAAACAAAGGTAAAACCTTTGTAATACAACTTAATCATAGGATAGATAAGTTACTTAGCATAAAACACTTAGATTTTAGGAACTAGTTTGACACTGATCTCCAGAATTCTCACTAATGAAAAATAATAGAATACAATTTGGGACTCTGTATTTCTTCAGATCTTTTAACCACCAATGACCTAATATTCCACAACTGAACAAATAACTCAGCCCCATGCTTTAGTAGTGCAGATGACCTCTGAGGGAGAAAGGGATCAGTCTCATGGATATTAGGGTAGAAAGGAGCCATTGCTCTTCACAGAATCAAAAACCGAAGGTTGTTTCTTATTTGTGGTGCTTAGAATAGGAATGCACCTCATACAGTCATGTGCTATAATGCTTGACCTATAGGGAGTGGTACTATTAGTAGGTGTGGTGAAGAAGGTGTGGCCTTGCTAGAGGAAGTGCATCATCACTGTGGGGGCAGACTTTGAGGTGTCAGCCAGTTCATTTCCTGCTGCTTGATGATCAATATGTACAGTTCTCAGCTCCTTCTCCAGCCCCATGTTTGCTTGCATGACACCGTGCTTTCCACCATGATGATAATGGACTAAAGCTCTGAAACTGTAAACTAGCCCAAATTAAATGTTTTCCTTTATAAGTGTTGCAGTGGTCATGGTGTCTCTTCACAGTAATAGAAACCCTAAGACACTATTGTTTTTGCTAATATACATTTATCTACAGAATATATAAATATCATGTCTGAGTAAGAAAGTAAGTGAAAATTCATAATGAATAGGCTAAAGAAAGGAAACCAGGTTTGAAGAAGTTTTACTAAAAAAAAAAATCAAGTTTTATTTTCTGCAGTGATTGTTATACCTTGACTTTAGGCTACATTTCAGAAATTGCTTTTGAAGTTATCACACATCATTTTTAGTTTTAGTTTTATTCATGCAATGCAGCTAGAATGAAAATACTGGTACTCAGAATTACATGTATAGGGTGTTGAGTGAACTTGTGTTTGTGACATAAAATGACATAGCTAGGACTCACACAAGCACCCTCATCATCTATATAACTGTCAATCACTCAGGAAGCCCATTCCTTACACTAAAGTTTTCTACCCACCCACCTCTCCCTGGACTCAGCCCCCAAATTCTAGAACTTTGTCAGAGATTGTTAATAGTGTTACATGCTAGTCTTTAGTGCTATCCTCACCTCATTTTTCAAATGCTATTATTGGAAGTCCTGAACACATCTTCTGGGAAGATTGGCCTCTGACTGACTTATTTTCCCTGAAAAAACAAAACAAAACAAAACAAAAACAAAAAACAGTGTGGTGGCCACTTCCTTCTTTAAATGCAAGCCTTTGTTTTCAGAATTTTCATCCAAGGAGCCCTTCCCCAACAGAGTTTAGTCAATATAGAGGGCCTAGTTGTTCCTGATCCTTCCAGGGACAATCCTCATTATAGTACTTGAGAGCTTTCTGATGTCTCCTGAACCTCAACTTCTTTATCAATACATGAGAAAAGTTCTTTGATTATCATTGCATGAATAGGGGTTTTCTCCTTCGCTTTGCTTGGTTTCAGTCAATGACTAATATTAAAATTGCTTGGCTTAAGTAATACAAGGGTCTGTCCAAACTAAAATTAAGTAAAAGAGTCTAAATTTAATTTTGAGAAAAGGAATTAAATTGTGGATAAATAAAATTAAAAGGGCGGGGAAGTACTGAAAACAAAATTTATACCTAGATAATTTTGTACTTGTTTGATTCCCATATGCAAAACATTTTCTTCCACGCTAATGTTTTTCTTTTCCAGACTTCTTAACCTTATGTTCCTTCTTGTTTTAGCAGCACAAACCTCATTTCCAAATGGAAAACATTTGGTGATTCCTAAGGTCTCTTCAGTTGAGTTCAAATGCAAGCCATTGATCGGTGACTCATTCATTTGTGAATTCCACCTACATCTTGACTTCCTTTTGCTGTCATAAATAGATGTAGCAATTATTGATGCCAGAGGGTACAAACTGTCCTTTGAGGAATCCCAGTTTCTGAATGATGAGCTCTTCTTGGTCACATCTGCAATTCAGTTTAAATGCCCATTAAATGTCACACACCTTCTTCAGCCTGATAATGTAATGAAAGAAAATGAATCAAAAGTACTGACTGTACTTTAAAGGCCTATGGGAAACCAGAGACTTATATGTCTGGTATAGGAAAACATACTTTATTTATTAAACCTCTTACTATTTATGTAGCACCTGATTCTTTTGGTTAATATATTAAGTATATTCTTGGCTTATAGTAAGAGTAACATATTATAGGGTAGTTCAACTCACTATTTACCTTACTTAGGACTGATATATAAGGCTTTATTCTGTTGGGTACATCTACGGAAGAAGTTTAACATAAAACAATTTTAAATGATGGAACAGAATTTCATTAAAAATACATGAACTTTTTTTATAAGAAACATTTTTGTTAACATTAATTTATTATGATTTATAGAACCTGTGTATACAATATTAAAAAATATATATAATATATATTTACATATAAAATATGCATAAAAATATATTCATGTCAGAAGAGGGAGAAATTGATGCTTTACAAAAGTTTGTGGGTTTTTCATTTATATGTTGAAAGAAATTTGACGCTAAAATTAGATGAAAATTTCTTCAAATTTTGCCATAGGAAGATAGTCTTAAGTATAACAGGAAATATGCTTCAAAATATCAAAGTTTTCCAGCATGTCTCATCTATTGAAGAGAACCATAATATCACTAGTCCAATATTTAGGTACTGGAATCATCACTGGAGTAAGGCATTATGCCTACCTAGTGACCAATGGAAGGAAGTTTCAACTGCTGAGAGACACATTTGACAATTTAAAATTTCTCTTTCTCTACCTACAAAACATCCTACCCCCAAAATTAATGTGAAGCCTGCCTTCTTTAGCTAATGGAGAATGCAGTACAAAAGATAGCACTGGCACCCTATTTGTTGTTCTTCCCCCAACACCAAGCCGGAAGATTTTTCTCTGTTCCTTGCTGCTCGTTTACATGGTTTGTTGTGTTGTAAAACTTGACACCAATGTCTCTGCCAACAAGCTTATCTTTCTCTCTGGAGCTTTCACTGTGCCTTTCTCTTCTAATTGCCCTGTGAAAGAGCAGCATCAAGATCTCAGGAACAGCTAATCTCTCCTAAGAGCTGGAGCAGGAGAGGGTTTACAGAATGAACAGCAACCCAATATGGGAAGCAGATGGCTGCTCCATGTTGTGGCTCCTACTAAGGACACCCTTCATTGAGGATCTGCCAGATAGGCACTGATGGCTCTATTACCACATTGCTTCTGCTAGCTAAATGGTTTTTGACATTGTACTAAACTGTAGATGGCTTACATGAATGATTTGCACTGAGGGTGCAAAACATGTTTACCTAAAAAAAAAATAGTCTTTAATGGTTTGACTGTGTCATCCTCAGTAATTGTTTAAATTTCAGTTTTAGAGGGTCCATAAGAATCAATGAGCACTTGCACTGAAGGCACTTCCACTCTGTGAAGCTGCTGCTATTTTGAAAATATTTTACACCCTTAAATTCTGAAAGTCAGTAAGTCACAAGGTATAAGTATATGTTTCACAAGAGAATGTGTCTTTAGAAAAATACATTTTGTAAAGTAAATGTTATTAGCTGTAGAACTAGGTAGTTCAAATGTAAGGACTTATGTTATTTATGGCAGTTTATGCACAGGAGTTGACAGTTTGATGCATTGGTATCCTGACAACCTGAAGCAAATACATCTTTGTATTTTTATTGATTAAGGCATGGAAGGAATCGAGCTCTTGAGCAAGCTTAAAAGAGGTACACCTGTTGTAAACTAATAGATTACCACTTCAGGGCCAAAGACATGAAGCAGGAGCACGGATAAGGTTAGCCTCGAATAATGGATTCAGAAAGTCTAGTATTTATCTTTATAAAAAGGAGATTTGATATTTCTGGTAAAAGCATTTTGGCTTATTAGATTCATAGGACCATTTGTTTTTGCTTTTATTATAATTCATAAAATTTGTCTGGCTATGTAATTGACTTGTGGGACTTATAGGGAAAAATAGAGCTCTTGGGAATGAAATATATTCTTTTGTACTAGAGTGTACAGAGTTCAGTCTTTACAGCAGTTTCAATGATTAGATAGTATAGAAAATGATATACAGGACAGTTAGGCATTTTTTCCTACTTCTTCTTCCCTACCTGTAAGATAGTCAATGATTAAAAGAAGTATTGTCTATTGGGAAAAATGTCTATCTATTAAGCCTCCCCAAAATCCTAGAATCTGACCATAATGGAAATTTTCAAAAGGAGGAAAAAGATCCATTTTATTCAAGTGGACATTTGCATAGCATCTTCCATTTTACCACCACAACCACAAGCCTCCAATAAGTCATCGGTTTGCTAATTGTTCACAACAATCTTGGTTTGAATCACCTGACCCATCAGCAGGCCTGCTCACACTTCTTTTATTCTTCTTGTCAGTAAGTGACATTCTTAAAATGAAAACCACCAATCTGTTGATAGCATCCTTCCATGGGGTGGAAGGCCTCCTACATTAGCTCTGTCTTGGAAGCCAGTCTATTCTATTACAATTGACCTTCTTTTGCTGATTACCACACAAATCATAGTCCTTTGCCCCCTCCCCATCTATTAGAGTTTTTCTCCTACAGCCTTTCAATTGCCTGACTGCAGTTGGTAATTGGATTCATGTCTGAAGCACAGCACTGTGAGGAAAAGCCTGGAATAATTCAAAGGAACACCCTTGCCTAAGGCTGAGACCATATGTTATGCTCAGATTTCTGTCAGCAAAGCTTATTGCTTTAGCAACAAGGAGACCTATTCAAATGTCATAAAATTTTGTTTTATTTTGGAAGCTAATTTACTTAGAGCTGTCAATATAACCTAATGTACACAAAATTGTGATAGTGGAGGGATGGAGACTCTGTATCATGTCTAAAGAAAAAGGAAACTGTGGGTAAACTGTACTGTCTCTCCTCTGAGTATCATACTTTGCCATAAGTAGCTTTGAATTATGTAATGTAAAAATTAGAGGCTGCCAAAAAGCCAACTTCCTGGCAGCTATCTCCCTATTATGCCATATAAGCATGTAAACATTCTTCTTCTCTATTCTTTCATAAATAGATGAGTCCTTTCTATTCTATTTTAATAAAAAAGCAAATAATTCCTTAATAAATTTGCCTAGTGACAGAATAATACACATCTGTGTAGAAATTCATATGAATGTAACTAAATATTCCTTTTTCTTGTGGTTGATAGGGTTGTAGTATCTTGTCAACCCAACTGGTCTGCCTCCTGTCTCATGTTCTGTAATATGGGTTTTGGGAAATAGTTTATGATTTCTAAAATGCTAGAGAAAGAAAACTGTTTTCTGAAGGAAAATCAGGCTTGATTTTTTTTAAATTACTAAATCATGATGTCGTATCAATAGGACATGGCTTCATTTTTAATGTATACTCTTGTGAAATACTGGAGTTCATATGAATTACTCCAGCAATAACTGATTGACCATTGGATTATCCAAAAAACTCATCCCATAATATCTTTGCATAAAATAGCTGTGAACAATCCTATTGATTTAGTTTTTTTTCCAAGTGATATGACATATGCAAGGGTTTGACATTTTAGAATGACTGAAATATGGAATCTTATCTCTGAAGACATAATAACAGTACACATGATTAGCTCCTTTGTAGATGGATAGAAGTAAATTGGACATTTTTATTTTTATATAGCTTTGAATTATTTTGTGTGTATATCTTAATGTGGCTAAAGCTGATTTAACAAGGCAAATATTTCAAAGAAATGGCTAAGCAAGTACATATTTCTCCTTGTTTCTACCACGTATGCCCAAGTTCCTAAAATAAGTGCACTTTTACAATGTGCTCAAAAACCCAGCACTACCTGCTATCTGCTTCATTCTGGAAAAAAAAAAGCATGGCATCACTCCAAGTTGCAAAGTGTTCACTTTTTTGTTTATATTTATCTGGCTCATAAAATAGCTTTCCATTTGAAAGGCCTAAGTGGCACAACTTAAAAAAGATTCTGTTGGAAGGTTTAGTAGGCAGAGAGGAAAGCAAGTTAATAAAAGCCTAAATTAACTCAGTTTGGTTCTCTCCAGAAGGAGTTTTCAGATAATTATAATACAAATAACTACTCTCAGAAAACAGTCAAGCTGCATGTAGACTTCTAACATGACTACAGAAAGAAGGACGTGACTATCCTTACCTATTTTGACATTTATACATTCTTTTTGTTTAATGAGACAAATTTGTTGAAATCATTTAGTTGTGTCAATGAAGTTTTTCACTACACAGAACAGTTATTGATTGGTAGCTTTTGCTTCAAAATAACTAAAATGATGTAATCAAGATGGTAGGATTTTTGTACTGGCTTCACTACCATGTATCTACTTTGAACTTTTATGCAGGGTGTTGGAGGAAGGTCTAATACATTGCTTCTGAGAGGCTGATTTCAATGCTGAGATCTAGTTATCCCCCTTCTGAGGCATTCTCTGCCTGGTTAATAAATGTCACTGATGGCCAATTAGCTAGCCAGAAAGAGTTTAGGAAGGTGGGACTTCTTGAGACAGAAATGGGAACCCTGGGTTTTACACAGAGTTATCTCTCTTTGCGTCAAGAGACACAGAAGCAGACAGATGTGTTTGAGAACTCTGGAAGGTAGAGTAAGCCCCATGGCTGTTTGGGATTAGGTGGTCTGGGTTAATTTAGATTAGTTAGTTGAGAATCTGCCCAGCTAAGGGCTAAGCGTTGAAACATTAAAAGGTCTTAGTGCATTTAATTATTGGGAGAAAGGCCACTGCAAGTTTCAGATTGGAAGGCCTACAGGCTTCCAATCACAGGCTTCACACAGGCCCGGAAAGCTACTCTGCCAGGCCACCACCGTTTGTTCCACTGGCTTAATATAACAGTTTAAAGTTATTAAAAAATATCTGGCAGCTGCCCTGCCAAGCTGCCCCACTAGGCCTATAGGCTTCTAAGGCAAGTCAGGCCTGCCAGTCTCCTGGCAGGCCACCAGCTGCTCTGCCAGCCTAACATAACAACTTAGAGATATTAATAAAGATATTAGTTAACAGAGTCTAGGTTCCAGGTTGTGAAGGCCACCCTTGATCCAGGGCTTTTTCCCCAGGATGGGTCAGGCCTCCAGTTAAGGTGAGCCAAGCCCACCGGCCTCCCACCAGTGCATTAGCTGCTCTGCTGGACTATCCTGACAGTCTACACTTATTAATAAATACAATTGATAACTAAGTTGCAGTTTCAGCATGGCACTATGATGTCATAATCTGGTCACTACAAAGTGGTGAACTTTAAAGTTTATTTCATAGTCAACATCTCCCCTTCCTTTTCTACCATGATGTTAGCTGATAAAGACTTTGGTTGAATACAATAAATAAGCCCTCAATTTCTTATGAATGCATTCAGTCAAAAAAGGACCCAAACACTCCAGTTAATGAGCACAGTTAACCCTAGTACATTTTGCATTCCTAGATATTTTTAACTACTAAAATGACTTCATGTGCTTGCTCTAAACTTATGTTTTGTAAGCCCCAGTGGAAAATCAAACAGGTTTTCAATTAACTGGTGTTCACTCTGTGAACTGTAAAGCAACATGAAATGTCAAATATGTGTTGGTCAGGATTTAACACCCATAAACTTATTTAGAATGAATCCATAAGCTTCCAAAATTATATATACATATATAATTTTTGTTATTTATAATAAATATTTTAGTATTATAATAAAACAATAATTATATTAACATTATAGGAAGGAAAAATACTTAAAAGTAAATACATCATGTCTGCAGAAACAGTCTTCAAAATGAAAACCAAAATTGGAATGATAGATTTCACCCACATATTATTCTATTTGATCATAAGTTAATTTCTCATATCAAATCTATCCTGAAGATATTAGATATTATTCATTCTATATTTTAATTTTCATTATATATGACTACACTTGAGGAGCAAAACTGAGTCTCACATACAACATTTAACACCACCAATAATATTTTGCAATTATTCAATGAATATTTAGTGATTCTATTAGTATGATAACACTTGAGGAATTTCCTCCTTGTTCTGTATGATGTATGAGTTCTTAAATTTCTAAGGCAGGAATATTATGTGATGAGTCAGTATGTGAGTGTTTAAAGAGTGATCTTGAAACTACCATGAAACTTAGGATGGATGTTGTATATACATAATGACAATATTTACGTTAATTTAAAGTTAACACCTGCAACTGGATGTAAGTGAGGAGTTCAGTCAGAAAATTAAAAATATGCAAGTTTTCAAGAGAATTGTCATTAAAGTGCACAATAATGAGGGCTGGGAGCTGGCATGCAAGTAAGGTGCTTATAATGCAAGCATTAGCATCTGAGCCCTTTTCATTCTCCATCAGCCACAGAGAAATCTAAGGCATGGAAGGACACACCTCTAATCCCAGTGCTGGGGAGGTGGAGACACTAGGATGTGTGGAGCTGCTGCCTGATTATACTGCATCATTGGAGAGCTCTGAGATCATTCAAAAACAAAGTGTGAAAGCAACTGAGTAAGGCATGCTCCTCAAGCCCTGGCCTCCTTATGCATTTGCAAGCACACAAACACTCACACACAGACACACACTCACACATACACACACACACACACACACACACACAGAAAGAGAGAGAGAGGTACCACCTATATATAATCACAAAAGGGGTAGGGAGATGATGAAGCTACTAAAATGCTTATTTACCTCATAAGTGCAAAGATGAAGTTTAATCCTTGAAACACATGTAAAAAAATCAAACATAGTGGTTTGGGCTTGTAATAACATTCCTGGAAGGCAGAGATAAGTTAATGCCTTAGTCTCACTGTCCTCTCAGACTGACCTAATCAGAAAATTTCAAACTAATAATAGTCCTTGTCTCAAAACAAGATGGAAAAATTTTGAGGAATAACAATTGTTTGTCATCTCTCTTTTTTACACAGGTTTACGCAACTGCACAGAAAACCACACACACATCTGCATGTACAAATTTAAATATATATATATTTAATATATATTATATAATATATTATCATATACATAATTATATATTATATATAATAAATATATTTAATATTTATACATTAAATATATATATGCATGACACAGGCACCAAAACCACTTCAGGAATCTTATACTGCAATTTTTTTGGTTCACAAATATGAAAAATATTCACATTTTAAAATATTAATATTTGTAATTTGCATTTGAATTTTAATGTTTGAATTTTAGAGACCGTGTGTATATTTTAAATGGTTTTCATATAACATCATGAAATTATAGGGCCCTAAAAAATCTTCCATATGATATTGTGTTTACCTTAGTACCTACTTCAGAGAAATATGTACACAGGCACCCACACATACACACACACACACACACACACACACACACACACACACACACACACAAACACTTATTTCTAGAATGATTGCATAAAATCACTTAATAGAACATTCCAATATATACGTCTAAAACCAAACTTTTTAAAATTATTAATTAACACTTATTTACTAACAATATTCACCTATAACAAATACCAACAATTTCTTAACTATTAACCCTATAAATTCCTACAATCCCTTTAACCTATCCACTAATCCTATTGATAACTATTACAACGAGTATAACCTTTTAGAAGGATACAGTCTCTGGGGCAGGTCCTCAGTCGTCAAGAACACAGTCTCTGTGGTAGACTCTTAACACACTTAACAGTCCTTTTTCTGGAATACTTCAGATGCAGGTTCGTCATGGTAAATTGGTTATTGCAGTCTCACCTTAAATAAGGCTTGATGCTTTCTTCTCTCTGGGAGATTGCATCAGCAACTCTGCTCAGTCCTTAAAGAAGGCCACAGTTTGGACCGGTCAAACCCCTCTAGGCAAAAGCTGAGCCACAGGGTTTAGTCCTTGGCCTTTTGCTGTCTTGCCAAGGCTTTCTTTGTTCACCAGCTTCTTTCTGCTTCAGGGAAATCCTGCCATCAGTTCAACAGCACTTTCTCCAGCAGGACTCTATGAGCTCTCTGCGTGGGGGGGGCATCTGGCTCCATCCTTAAATAGGATCTTTCCTTGTTCCACCTGTTTCAGCTTAATTTGAGATCTGCCCACTTAGCAGCCAAAAACAATGCCAGGCCAGATACTTTAAGTCCATTAAGTCTTTCCTGTTTTTCCTGGCTTCAACCTTGTTTTTCAGTCTATTAAGTCTCCTGTTTGTTTCCTGCTTTCACCTGACTTCATCCTTGTTTTTCCACAGCTGATAAGCTAATCACTCACAGCCAAGTTGATCTTCATGCCCTGAATTAAGAGACTGTATCAGAAACCCCTAGATATTTTCTAAATCTAATTTAATTTATCTAACTCCCTACATACGTCCACCTCCTATAAGTAAATAAATAAATCAGTATGGCAAAGAGGTCAAACAGTATTATTCAATCATCTGCCAGTTCAGTTGTTTCTCTCCAAAGACCACACTGAATAACTCATGCTCTTTATCATCTGGAAGAAATCCAAAACTAAAGGATAGAAGGCTCTTTATTAATTAACACTTACCAGTGTTAATGGTAGCTTATTCGAACACAGCATTCCCTTCTAACATTCCTAATGGGTCCCGAACTTATCAAAATACACCAGTGCTTTGTCCTTTCTGTACAAAGAAGTGCAGCCTATTGTTTTTTGTTGTTGGTATGTAAAAGATGACAGAAAATAAAACTATTATTTGTTTCCAAAGAAATAAACTATCACATGAATCAAATTTACTTAAAAGATTGTGTTCACTTTTAGCCTTGAATGAATAGGAGATAGAACATTAAAGATGAAACTGACGAAATATAAGAAAAAATAATCTTAATTTCTCAGTAACAAAAAGTTTAATATTTCAGAACAAACTTTGAACATAAGTTGCCAATAAATGGAGCTGTGGCTGAAAGTTTATAAATGATTCAGTAAAGAAACTAAGCAAAAGCAATTAATATAAGCGTATCTCTGACAACAGTGGTGAGTTGGTCACACTGACTTACTCTACCTTCAGGCAAGCAGCTAGACTTAACTCCAAAGCCTCTTCATAATTAGATGTTAATACTAATGCCACTGGAAGTGATACAATTCTCTCATTTAAGGTAACTATAGTGGAAATGACTCCCAGATATGTGGAGGAATGTAAGGTGGCAGAGTCATACATGTCAGAGATTGCTTCCTCCTGAGTGTTGGGATCACACCGGCTTTGATTTCCCACATAGGCAGAAATAAACTCTTCCTGACTTACATTCCTGGGAGCAGGCAGGCTCTGCCTGCTTCAGTCCTCATATTACCTTTCCTCAGTGATCTTCACCCAGGCATTAATCCACTTTCCTGGGTGCTTGTTAAAACACAGAGAAAATGACCACAGCTCTTTAGGTTTATCTCTGGGTTCCCTATTCTATTCCATTGGCTTAAGGGTCTATTTTTATGCCAGTACCAGGTTGTCTTTGTTGTTCTTAGTTAGAATTTCTATTGTTGCAATAAAATACCATGACCAAAAGCAATGTAGAGAAGAAATGACCTACTTGGCTTACAGGTTACAATCCATCATCCAGGGAAGCCAAAGTAGAACATCAGGGCAGATACCTCAAAGCAAGAAGTAAAGAAAATACCTTGGAGGTGTACTGCTTACTGCCTTGCTCTTCATGGCTTGCTCAGCCTGCTTTCTTTTTGAACCTAGGTCCACCAGTCCAGGGGTGACACCACTTACAGTAGACTAGGCCCTCCTTCATCAATCATTAATCAGGAAAACGCAAATCATAGACTTGAAAATGGACCAATCATATGAAGGCATATTTTTTTTAATTTGAAACTCATTCTCAGATGATACTGCTTTGTGTAACATTTCAAAAATAAAAATTCAACCAGTGGAAAGAAATCCAGCAACATGTTAGCTCTGATCATATCCAGCATCCAAAGACTTTTTAGGTCTATGTGATCTGGCTGGAATACATACAAGCTACACACCATTAATCCCTCAGACTAGAATGCAGATGTGACATAGTACATTCCTTTAATCCTAATCAATGAAGGTAAAATTATTTTATAGAATGAAGTACCCATGTTTGAAAGTGATGTCTAATTGAGAGGCAAATAAAGTGATGAATCAGAGAAAGATTTGGCAGAATGGGATATGTATGCCCAACTCTTACCAGAACAACAGAGGAAAGAGAGGCAATTTAAGATAGGATAGTAGAGTAGGGTACAGTAAAGAAAGAGTAGAGAAAACAATACAGTAGAATTGAGTACAGTAGAGAGTTCGTAGACACACTAAAGTTGAGTTCAGTATAATACACTACAGGCAGTTCAGTGGAGTTCAGTTAGTGGAGTTTAAAAGCAGAGAAATTCAGGAGAAGTCAAAAGAAGCCAGTTTGACTCAGTCAGAGTTTTGAGCCAAAACAGCTGATTTGAACCAGCCCACCAGAGTACAGAAAGAACTAGAAAAGGTGAGCTAATTCAGCAGTAAGCTTTAGACACTACAATTACTTCAGGCAAATAAAAGACACTTTTACAAACCAGTTACTATAGCTTTCCTGTAAAATTTGAGGTCCAGTATTATAAAAGCTTGTGTTCTTTCTCCTGCAGATCACTTTGACTAATCACGGTCTTTGCAGTTTCATATGAGTTCTTAGATTGACTTTCTTTCTAACTCTACAAAGAATAACATTGGAATTTTGATGGGAATTGTACTGAGCCTGTAAGTTACAAAGCCATTTATACAACATTAATTCTTGCAACCCAGGGCCATGGAACTTCTTTTTGTCATTTAGTATCTTCTTTGATTTTTTTTTTTCAAGGCCTTTAAGTTTTCATTGTAAATGCCTTTCCTGCCTTTGGTTAGGTTTACTCCTATGTATTTTCAGATCTGTTTTAAAACTGGCAAATCTATGATCACATAGTATCAAGAACATGCAGTGGGAATAGACAGCCTATTCTACAAATAGTGCTGGGAGAACCACATATACACCTGCAGATGAACAAAATTAGAATCATATTTTTTACCTCATATAAATATCAACTCAAAGTGGATCAAAGACTATTTTAAAACCTGAAATGCTGAACTTGCAAGAAGAAAACATAGGAAAGCAATTCAAGATATGTCTGTAGGCAAGAATTTTCTGAGCATAACTCCAATAGCACAGGAACTAGCCCAAGATTTAAAGTGTGGAACTCATGAGATTAAAAGGTTTCTGTACAGCCATTCACAATAGCATGGAAATGGAACCAGCCTAGATGGAATCAACAGACAACTGGATAGTGAAAATGTGATAGGTATATGCAATGGATTTTATTTAACTGTAAGTGAAAATGAAAGTATAAAATTCATAGAAAAATTGCTAAAACTGAAAAGAATAATCTTAACCAATGTGACTGAAACGTAGAAACCCTAAAACCACATGTTTTTTTCTCAGAACCTGTGTGTGTTGGGGAGGGGGTGGAGTAAAGTCTAAGCAAATGAGAAAGGTGGCCAAGAAAGAAAATAAAAATAGTACTGAGAAAGAACACATTATGGACAAATGGACACATGGATGGGAGGTTTCGGGGAGTGGATAAGATGCAGCAGGGGGTTGTGGAGCTGAGGGTGAAAATGTACTGAAGCACACTTTGTCAAAAAAATGTCATAATGGGTGCTGGCTCAACAGCTAAAAGTATTTGCTGCTCTTACAGAGAACCAGTGTTCAGTTCCCAGCACTCCATGTCATGTACCCCAAACTGTTTGGAGATCTGCTGTCTTCTGGCTTCCTTAGACACACATATATGTCTGTCTATCTGTCTATCTGTCTGACACATTGTCTCTCTCTCACTTTCTCCCTCTCTCTTTTCCCTCCTTCTCCTTCCTCATTCATTCTCTCTCACCCCTCTCCTTCCCATCCCTCATTCTTTCCCTCCTTTCAGTTACACACACACACATACACAAAGAGAGAGAGACAGAGACAGAGACAGAGGCAGAGAGAAGAAACTTAGCCACTATCTTCAGTTTCTGACTTCAGAAGCCCAGCAGAAGTGGGACTCAAACTTTCAAACATATAATCAACTCCTCATCTCACACTTCAGAAACTACTCCTTTAATACACTGTCTTTCAGAAAAAAATTAATTATGACTTTTATTCTCTATGAGAACTTGGAAACCTGAATGTTGTCTTCTTATTTTTCTAACTCCACCTCATTTTAGTAACACACATAAAAATTTGCACCCATGCCAATAAGCACTTCTTCTTTCATACAGTCAAGGGGCACATTTTCTGTAAAGATAAGAAAAGTAAGACGCTTGTGAATTCTGCTCTCTCCTCCTCAGTGACCACAGTCTGACCTTGGGCAGATTCTTCCCTTCCACCTTAGACCCAGGCAGACTTCCTCCCACCAACACTTGCCTCCCTTTGGATTGCTTTCACTTTTAAGTCCAAGGCTCTGTGAGTCCTCTCTGCTCTCCTGAGCTCTGTGAAAGACAGGGAACCTAGATATAGACCTTCAGATCTTTCCAATACTCCAGAAGCCAAGTCCCCAGTCATTCCTCAAATGTTCCTTTCTTGCTTTCTCAGAACTTCCTCTGCCAACCCGTAAATATTTGAACACAATAAAATTGTTTAAACATTCACAACATTTGATTTGTCTGTGTCTTTAGAAAGTTCTCCAAAGTGCTGTGCTTCTTTCTAAATTAGATAGAAGAAGCAGCAGGAACAATATATTTTTGTCAAAACATATAGAACTAGATTATATCAGACATATTCTTTACTTAAAAATATACATATGTAGCTATATGTATATATGTACTTATATTGATAGGTAAAACTACAGATATCATCTGCAGTGACACTCTCCAAGAGTGATTCAAATCAGTTATCTACTCTGTGAAATCTGGACTCTGTAGCACCAAACAATAGGTTTTTTATAACATCTAACAGAAATGGCATGCCAATTAGTATGCAAAGCATTCAGAAATGCTAGCTACTCCTATCATTGTTAGTTTAAATTCCTAAATGAGCATTTTGTTTATCTCTTATTTAAATTTTTAATTTTAAGAATTTCACACCAGAGTACTGTTTTTATATCATCCCCTCTCCCTTTCCAACCTCCAACTCTTCCCATTGTCACCAACTTTCCCTGATGCATACATTAACTCTCCATGTATATGGAGAGTGAAGAGGGGAGGATCCCTGCTGAACTCTAAATGGACATTTTATAGACAGTGACCTCTACCAATGACTAGCAATGTGAATGGTCTTTCTCTTGGAAAATACTTCAATTCATAGATGCTATTGTTAGCATTCACACTGAAGGGCTAGAAATCTGAAGGGTGGTGGGTTTAAGGCATATGCTTCCCCTCAAAAAATATTTTCATACACACTACATTTTTGACATAAATGTATGAAATTTCTAAAATCATATAAGTATATATATTTACAAACAGATATACTTCTACAGGTTTTCTTGGGCATAAAATCTCACCACTTGATGAGGAACTATTGACATTTGATAGCTGCTGGAAAAGGGAGAGTCTGGTTTTCTTTAATGATGTGACCTTTTGTAGGCATACCACATGTCAGGTCAGTCCCCACTAAGAAGACTTGCTAAGCAATACAAACTGGACTTGATGGAAAAATAAATTTTTAGGAAGAAGAAGAAACCTCCAAGTTGGGTAGGAAGGATGGGAGGGTGGAGAAGGTGGTTATGGGAGGAGTTGAGGAGTGAATCCATTCAGAATACAACATAGGAAATTCTCAGATAATTAATACAATAATGTTTTAAAAATGTGAACAATGTCTGTCAGATATGACAGAACAATTGCACACATGAACTCACAGTGGCTATGAATGCATGCATAAGACTAGCCAAATTCCCCACCCTATGGAGGGCCTCATGAAGTCACTCCTCAGTCTGATAAACTATTGGCAATTAATGGCTTCCAGAGTCACCTTTCTTCAGGGATATAACCCCTAGGAGATACTCTTTCTCCTGTGAATGGTTCAATACCCATGCACATATGGACAGCCCTAAGTAGATTGAGTGTTATAAAAGAGCTCATTGTGTTGAGAAAGACAAGTGATGGGTGGTAAGGAAGAAATTGGAGGTAAGAGAATAGGGGATGGATTTAATCAAAACACAGTATAGGAATGTATAGAATTCTCAAACACTAAAAAAGGAAAAAAAAAAACAAGCTGAGTAAGTGTAAGTTATTACACAAACTTCTATTGTGGCAGAGGGACTGGAGTAAGGAAGATCCCAGAAAAAATGGTGAAGGTACTATAATCCTCAAGGCAGAAAGTGTGAGCCAAGATGATGCAAGGAGACTTTTGTTGTTGGGGTTGTTCTTTTATTCCTGTTGTATGCCTTTTTGGCAGTAAACTAGAACTCTGTCGTGGTCAGGTACTCTGAGGCACTGGCCTGTGCAAATTCATAGCACTTCATAAAGGGTTCCTGAAGTCAATTTTTACTCCATAAATGACATTTAAAGATTACATTAATTTGAGCATAGGATGGCATGGACTGCCCCAAGACCCAAGGAATGCTGGACAAGTGCAATAAAAAAAAAAAAATCTGGTATTTAGCCTTATTCTTGTGTGGTAAGTAGACTTAGTTACTTTAATGTTTTCAAAATTATAAAATGATCTTCCCTTTTCTGTTAACATCTTAATTGGAACTTACCTCACTTGAGAAAACCTTGAGTATAGTAACAATACATAATTAGAGAAGATAAATGATTTAGAGTGAAGCTGAAGAATATAAAACCTAATACAAGAAAGGAAATAGGAAGAAGGTTACATCTGTGTGTTTATCACTATCAGCTGTATCAATTAATCTAACAAGGATTTGATTTGGGGGAGGATCATAAGTTTTCATGGGTATTCAGATGCAGTAATATATGTAAATATTCTTTACACCCACATCACGCTATATAAAAATGTTACTTCAATTATAATAAAATAGTACACAAATTCTTTAGTGAATACATTATCTCATTTTCCCTTAAACCATCTAGAATCAATATTAACAAACCATAGGAAACTTTCTGACTTCTAATCCTCAAAGCAAATAGAGAAATTATTAAGATTAACTTTCCCAAACCTGGGAGATAAATGTATGATGCAAACATGGCCTTCATAAACTGGAGTTACCTTTAAAAAGAGGCAAAGACATATGTTTCAATTGCTTACCATTCTTTAAAAGGTTCAAAAAGCTTTTCATCTAATAAACAACTCTGATAGTACACACACACACACACACACACACACACACACAGAGAGAGACACATACACACACCCCAATATAAATCTAATTAAATTTTCCATAAAATATCCATATAGGTACAAAAGTGCAAGCATATTAGAATCATATTTTACATTCTTCCTAATATAAAACATTTGAAAATATAATTCAAAGTAATAATTCAAAAAAGTATTTCCATGCTAATATATTCCTGGGTTCACTGACCTTTTGTGTGTGTGCTCAGGCATGCATGAGAAACACCTGGATCATGCCAAAATTGAAATAAAACCACCACCTGGAAAAAACCTGCACATATCTCTAAACCCTCCACATACCACTGAACCTAACAGAATTCATATGTGCAACCAAACAATATTTCTGTATGTACGCAGTAGTTCTTCCCATGTGACTGTGCTGCAATGCGTTTTCTAGGTTAGTGGCTGTAAGCCACTTGGCAGCAGCTGTTTCTTTTCATGTCTTGCACACTGACAAAACACAAACGTGTGTTCTTGTTATGAGTGGGGTTACTGACATGGCTGAGTCCAATTCAGTGTCATCCCTTTCATAAACTTTCTTTTCCCATGAGTGTATTGTTTAAATTTTTCTTCTTCACCATCTTCTTAGTACACAAAGAACATATATTTGTCCAGTATTCCATTTGCTCAGTGAATGTATCAGTTAAAATAAGGACTCAACATCCTAAAGACAAAATGTTTGGTAAAGGCTTATTCAATGTCATTAGTTTTGCTGTGGCTAGGAGTAGCTATTAATTAGTGACTTGGAATCATTTTGTCACAACCTATGTTCTCCATAGTATTCAAAATATTTTACTTGAGTTTTAGGAACATTACTGCTGCACGTCTCTTTGCTTTCATATGTTGTATTTACCCCAGAACAAGGATTCTAATTTGACCTCCATAATGCTCTGAAGGCATTTGTGGCTGGTTTACCTCACTGCCTACCTGATAAAGACAGAACTGCCCCTTTTACTCTTGCAACATTTTTTCTCCAGTTCCTCACACCAGAGGCCTGCTCCTTCTCAGTAAATCACACTGATGTGATTTGTAACCCTGCACCAGCTATGCAAAGTCCTGGTCTGTTTTCAAATTTCCAGTTAAGCAGCTCTTAATCTTTCTCCATCTCCTCTTTACTTCCAATCCTACAATGATATGCTGGCTGAGGCACTTTCCTCCAGAGTCAGTTTCTTATCCAGGGTGATTCTCTTTCTGTGGACCTCTCAGCTTTCCCTATGAGGGTGGCTCATAAACTGCAAACATGACAGCGGTGTGGAACACACTGACTCTACTCAGGTACTCTTTGTCTTAACTGCTGAGCCATCTCTCCAGCCCTGGTACTCCTTCTCTTTACTCTTCAGAGCTTCACAACTCACTGTATTATCTGTTCTGAACAGAGAATTTCTCTAAACATCTCTAACACTATCTTGGTAAAAACACTGGCTTAAACCTGCTTTATCTTTTTTTAAAATTTATTTATTTGTTGCTTCAATCTTCATCATATTGTCCTCTTTCCCCTTTCCCAGCCCCTCCCTCCCATCCTCTACCCCCTAAACCTCCATCCCACTTCTCTGGAGTGGAGTGTCCCTACATAACAGTCCCCCACCCCAGTTCAGCTGTCATATGAGGGCCAAGAGCCTCCTCATACACTGTGGGCTTACAAGGCAGTACCACCAGTGGAAAGGGTCTCATTGACAGGGAGAGAAAACTAAAAAAAAACACACAAACAAACAAACAAAGTCTATGTCCATGTTCCCTTTGGTGCATTAGTTGTAGTATAGATATCCTGTACTATATAGCTAAAATCCGACTATAAGTGAATAGATGCCATGTGCATCCTTCTGAGTCTGGGTTAGCTCACTCAGGATGAGCTTCTCTAGTTCCATCCATTTGGCTGAAAATTGCATGATTTCCTTGTTTCTGATAGCTGAGTAGTATTCCATTGTGTAGATGTACCACAGTTTTTTAATCCATTCTTCAGTTGAGGGACATCTGGGTTGTTTCCAGTTTCTAGCTATTACAAATAAAGCTGCTATGAAAATAGATGAGGCAACTTCCTTGTGATTCGGTGAGGAGTCATTTGGATGTATACCCAGAAGTGGTATGGCTGAGTCCTGAGGCAAAGCTATTCCAAGTTTTCTAAGATATCGCCAGACTGACCTCCATAGTGGTTGCACAAGCCTGTACTCCCACCAGCAATGGAGAAGGGTTCCCCTTTCTCCACACCCTTGCCAGCATGTGTTGTTATTTGTGCTTTATCTATAAATTCAAAGTGGAAGACAAACACAGTTCATCTTAGTCTGAAGACTGGTATACTTGAATTTACGTTCTCCAACTACCTTATGTATGTGAATCATACATTTATATATAGTCATTTTCTCCTATTCTATGTCACATTCTATAAGAAATCATATTATAGAAAATATTAAGATTAGAAAATCTCTGCCTGCCTAAATCTTCATGGAATTAATAAAACTTTATGTCCAGACAGAATGACAAATATATTAATAGCAAATATGAGAATGAAAGTACATGAAGAGTTTGGTAATCAGGGTGATCCTTTCTCAATTACACCAACTAATTCTTAATGAAAACCAGAAAAACTTTAATTTGCACAATACTATCTAAATAATCTTAATGAACTAACAAACATCAGAATTTTAAGTGTTTAAAAAGCATTCAGCTAGTAGCATAATAAAAACATCAGTATGAAGGCTGGTGAGATAACTCACTGTATAAGAGCAACTGGGTTCAATTCCCAGCGTCCACTTGATAGGTTATAGCTGTCTGTAATCCCAGTTCCTTTTCTGCCTTCTGCAGGCATCATGCACAAACATATTCATATACATAAAATTAAGAATATAGCTAGAAACTGGAAACAACCCAATTGTCCTTCAACCAAAGAATGGATTAAAAAAAAAAAAAACTATGGTACATTTACACAATGGAATACCACTCAGCTATCAGAAACAAGGAAATCATGTAATTCACAGCCAAATGGATGGAACTAGAAAAGCTCATCCTGAGTAAGCTAACTCAGACTCAGAAGATACACATGGCATATATTCACTTATAAATAGATTTTAGTTATACAGTACAGGATAACCATCCAACAATCAATAGACCCGAAAGAATGGGTATATAGACTTTGTTACCTGTTAGTGGGACACTTTTCCCTAGTGGAATTGTCATGTATGCCCCCGGTGCAAGAGGAAGCTCTTAGCCCTCATGTAACTAGTGAACTGAAAGGGGCTGATATGTAGAGGCACCCCACATCACAGGAGTAGGATAGGTGGGAGAAGGGGTAGATGGTAGGAGGGTGGGACAGGGAGGGGGTGGAGGGAGGTGACTTTAATAGAGATGTAATGTGAATTAATAAATAAATATTTAAAGAAAAAAATTAATTTTTTTTATTTCTTCAAGTTACATCCCAATCACAACCCCCCTACATCCCCCTCCAGTCCCACCCTCCCACCCTCCCACCCTCTAGCCTTCACACACCCCCATCCTCTTCCTCATCTTTTTTTTTAAGTTTAAGGTATATCTTCCTCCCCCACAGCTCCCCCTTTCAGTTCAACAAATGGCTCGTAATCTTGTAACAGTAAATACAATACAAAACAACAAGAACAACTAGGCCACAATTTTGAAAATTATAAGGCATAACATACATTCCCAATGTCCAGTCCATACGTATTTGGCAACTGACTTTAACATTCTACTATGCATCCATCTCCATGAGTTTAAAGTTGTATATCCAACTCAGCTTCCATCCTAACTTGCACCACCAACTTAAAACATCTTAGATCCAAAGCACCCTCCTAATTCCTAAACAATTCAAAATTTAACTATAAGACTATAACTATCTAGTCTTCCACCACATCAGAGACCTGAGAAGGATAAATATATCTGATTATACAGGAAGTGCAGGGCCAGAAGCTTCCAAAACTAAGAAATGACAGACTGGCTGCCTGGACAGATCCCAATTTCTTTCCATACATTAGAGCATCCATCTTCAGCCTTTTGGCCCCTTTTCTCTGACAGACATTAATTTTAAAGCAGGAATTGTGAAGTACTTCCCTACACTGTCTTGGAAGAGATAGGTTGTTGACTTATCTGCCTCGAAGTTTTGTCCTGTTTGAACAGCAGTATGTAAAGGATTTTTCTTGCCCAGTGATAAGGTTGCCACTAATGCAACTATTGCCAATTGGAGATTTTTTTGATGCTCATCCTCCTCTTGGAGTAGAAGAGGGGTGCTGTCAGGAGCTAACATGTCTCAATATAAAAAACAAACAAACAAACAAAAAACTTAAGTTAAGAAAACATCTTTGAGTGCCATATTCTACAGATCTTTTAAGGTTTTTGGAGACCACCTAACTGTATCAGTATATTTGGAGAAGCAAACGTTGGTTGTCTCTTAGCAATTTGAATATCTGATTAACTTAGAAAATATCTGTGATAGACTACCTTAGCACCTAACAAAATGACATGCTTGAATGACTATTAGTTTGCATTTATTAATTACCCTAAACAGTTTATGACAGTTGATAACAAATGGCCAAAACTTCACATTTCATTTTTAAGCGTTACCTAGGTACAATACCTTAAAAAGAATTAACCATAATTTTGTATCAATATACAAAGATCAATACCAAAGTAGCCAAATATAATCTTAATTTCATATCAATATGCAAAGATCAATACGAATTTAGCCAAATATAATCTTAATTTTGTATCAATATATAAAAATATAAGAGCATCTTCAATAATCTGTCATTTTTTCTTTATCATTCCTATATTATGTCTATATCCCATTTTTTCTCAAGTCTTTTGCCTCCTACATAGGACAGAAGGAAGGATGTAGAAAAGAATAAAAAGAGAAATCCCTGGGTCTAATCTCCAAAACCTATTTAACAAGACCATTTAGCAACTTGTAACCTCTCTCTCTAAATAACAAGTATCTATAACCCATCAAATGACCAAAGTGGGGGAAATCACCCACCCTGCTTTCTGGATATGGGATGTCGATCTCTTAAAATTACTTCCTGCTGATTTGGGACGTAGGGAACCTGTATGGGGCCCAAATAAGAATGGAAAAATGGTTAGGCACATTAATAGTAACATTGGATGTTTAGTCCTTTTGTGCTCAGTTATTTAAATGTCCTAAGAAGTTTGTAGTCAGAAGCTGAACTTCAGTGTTTTACTGAATTCGTGGCTAGAACAGTCTGTGGGGCTGAATCATCTTCGTTAGCCATTTGAGTTGTTCTGGTTGTAGATTTTTGAGGAAACAGCTATTGAAGGAGTGTATGAGGCTGGATTATTTGAGCTAGTTGTTTTCTTTGGTGTCTGATCCCTTTTCCTCAAAACTGCAGACAGAATGCTGTCCAAAAAGGACAAAACTTGGAAGCAGGTAAGTTGACAGTCTAGCAATGTCAAGACAGGGTACTCAAGTCCTTCATAATTCTTGCTTTACAATTAATGTATGTCAGAGATTCTGGACCAAGAGGCTGAAGACAGATGCTCTAATGCATGGAGAGAAATTGAGGACTGTCTAGCCAGCCAGTTGTCTGTCATTTCTTAGTTTTGGAAGCTGCTGGCTCTGCACTTCCTGTACAATCAGATATATTTATTCTTCTCAGGTCTCCAGTGTGGTTGAAGACTAGATAGTTATAGTCTCAAATTTTAAGTTATTTAGAAACTAAAACTATGTTCTAGGTCTAAGAAGATGTTTTTAAGTTGATAATGCAAGTTAGGATGGAAACTGAGTTAGGTATAGAATTTTAAACTCATGGAGATAGATAAATAATAGGATATTGATATTACTTGCCAAATATGTATGGACTGGACATTGGTAATGTATGTTATACCTTATAATTTTCATAATTTTGCCCTAATTATTAAAAAAAAGAATTATGAGTTCTGGGAGAAGGGGGAAAGGATGGGACCAGGAAGGGTGGAGGAAAGGAACTGTGAAGGAGATGTAACTTGAAGTAATAAATAAACATTTAAAAAAAGAGAGAGGATATCCAAGATGGCGGTGGCCTGCGTGAACGTATTTTGATTTCGGGGTCAACAGTCACAAGGCGGCAAGTGTTGCAGGACGCTATACAAAGGGCATGACCCCTTCTAAATCTCACCCAACTACAAAGGGACCACGGAAGATCCCTGGGCAGGATGCCCCTTCCCACTCTCAGACATGCTAGGAAGCCACTGGACCTGGGAATCGGGATCACCCATCCCCCAACAGGAGAGACCCCGGTAAGTTCCAACCTAATACCCAGCCAGCAGATTCAGAAACCACGCAGAGAAAATACCCACCCTGCTGGGCACTCCCTGGTCTCACACAGATGATTCAATTATCAGGTGAAAAATTGTAACCCTTGGAAGTGAGTGTAGCTACTCTGCAACGTGCCTTCAGACCGCAGATCGCAGTCTGTGATGTCACTGGCCAGTTTGCAAGCCGCAGGAGTGGCAAGGCTATTGGAGCTGAACTTCAGATTTACCCACTACAGGAACCAACCCCAGGCAAACTGCGAGATATATGAAACTGCCATATATCGGACTTTTGTACTAGTACGGGCCCTTCTGGCGGGGAACCAGAGCTTACATGTACACAGCTACGCCACCAGGATTAGTTAGGTCTCCACCTGGGAGGCGGTGCTGAATGACTCACCTTATAGGGTTGGAGTAAGGCAACTCGAATCCTACACCAAAGCGCCCCCTTTGGATCCAAGTCCAGAAGACAGCAAAAAAATTCCACATGGCCAGAGGCCCCAGACCAAAAAAAAAAAAAACAGCGAAATGTCTCCAACAAAAGAAAGAAACGCTATTCTGTCCAGCCCAAACAACCTCACCACAACGGAAACACATGAAAATTATGACAATTCTACATTATGGAAAGTGATAAAGTCCCTTCAAGAACAACTTAAAATGAAGGAATTCAAAGAAGCCACAGTTTTACAAGTCAAAGCAACAAATAACATCATAAAAGAACTCCAAGCCAAGGTGACACAGCTTGAACAGGAAAAGGATAAAGCAATGAATGATATCCAGACAAAAATAAGCAAACTGGAGAAGGAAATGAACAAAACGAACACCACCATTCAAGACATGAAAATAGAAATGGAAACAATAAAGAAAACACAGTCAGAATTAAAAGAGGAAATGGAGAATCAGGAGAAGAGAACAGTAACTACGGATGTGAGTATGAAAAATAGAATGCAAGAGAAGGAAGACAGGATCTCAGGCATGGAAGATTCGATGGAAGAAATCAGTACAACATCCAAAGAAAATGAGAAGGCTAAAAAATCTCTCACCCACAACATCCAAGAAATCAAGGACTCAATGAAAATATGGAACCTAATAATTATAGGCATAGAGGAAAGAGAAGACTCCCGACACCATGGTCCAGGAAATATCTTCAACAAAAGCATAGAAGAAAACTTCCCAAACCTAAGCCGGGCGGTGGTGGCGCACGCCTTTAATCCCAGCACTTGGGAGGCAGAGGCAGGTGGATCTTTGCGAGTTCGAGGCCAGCCTGGTCTACAAAGTGAGTCCAGGACAGCCAGGGCTACACAGAGAAACCCTGTCTCGAAAAACCAAAAAAAAAAAAATAATAAAATAAAGAAACTCCTCTCTCCACATAATAATAGAAACTCCAAATGTACAGAACAAAGAAAGGATATTAAAAGCTGTAAGAGAAAAGGGCCAAGTAACATACAATGGCAGATCCATCAGAATCACACCTGACTTCTCCTCAGAAACTTTAAAAGCTAGAAGGGCCTGGACGGATGTCCTACAAGCCCTGAGAGAACATAGGTGCCCAGCCAGACTACTATACCCAGCAAAACTCGCTATCAACATAGAAGGAGAAAACAAGATATTCCATGACAAAATCAAATTCAAACAATATCTCCCCACAAACCCAGCCCTACAGAAGATCCTAGAAGGAAAATTCCAACACAGAGAAAATAACTACACTCAAGATAACAGAGGAAATAGAAACCTCCACAGCAACTAAACAAAAAGAAACACAAGACGGCCAGCTATACCAAAATAATGGGAAATAACAACCCCTGGTCACTAATATCCACCAACATCAATGGACTAAACTCGCCAATAAAAAGACAAAGACTTACAGACTGGATCTGTAAACAAGACCCATCTTTTTGCTGTATACAAGAAACACATCTCACTATTGAAGATAAACACTATCTCAGAGTAAAGGGCTGGGAAAAGGTATTCCAAGCAAATGGACCCAGGAAACAAGCTGGAGTAGCCATCCTAATATCAAACAAAATAGACTTCCAATTGAAGTTAATACAAAAAGACATAAAAGGGCATTACATACTCATTAAAGGAAATATCCACCAAGAGGTCATCTCAATATTGAACATCTATGCCCAAAATAAAAAGACACCTACATTTATAAAAGAAACGCTTCTAAAACTTAAATCGCACATTGATCCAAATACTTTAATAGTGGGAGACTTCAACACCCCACTAAAACTATAGACAGATCATCAAGACAGAAGCCAAACAGAGAAATAATGAGTCTAACAGAGACCATGAACCAAATGGAACTAACAGATATCTACAGAACGTTTCACCCAAACACAAAACAAGACACCTTCTTCTCAGCACCTCAAAAAACATTCTCCAAAATCAATCATATAGTTGGACACAAAGATAGCCTCAACAGATACAAAAAATTTGAAATAACCCTTTGTATCTTATCAGACCACCATGGAATAAAGCTGGACTTCAATAGCAAAAGAATCAACAGAAAGTCTACACTCACATGGAAATTGAACAACTCTTTACCAGAGGACCACTGGGTCAGGGAAGAAATAAAGAAGGAAATCAAAGACTTCTTGAAATCCAACGAAAATGAAGACACAACATACCTAAACCTATGGGACACAATGAAAGCTGTTTTTTGAGGAAAGTTTATAGCACTAAGTGCCTTCAAAAAGAAAATTGTGACAGCACATATTAGTGAATTAACAGCTAAACTGGGTGAATTGGAAAAAAAAGAATCAAACACTCCCAAGAGGAGCAGAAGGCAGGAGATCATCAAACTTAGGGCTGAAATCAACAACTTAGAAACAAAAAGAACTATACAAAGAATCAATGAAACCAAGAGTTGGTTTTTTGAGAAAATCAACAAAATAGACAGACCCTTAGCCAAATTAACTAAAAGACAAAGGGAGAAAACACAAATCAACAAAATCAGAAATGAAAAGGGAGAATTAACAACAGACATTGAGGAAATCCAGAGAATATTTGGATCCTACTTTAAAAATCTATACTCCACCAAATTTGAAAACTTAAGTGAAATGAACAATTACCTTGAGAGATTCTACCTACCAAAGCTAAATAAAGATCAGATAAACAGATTAACAGCCCTATAACTCCTAAGGAAATAGAAAGAGTCATTAAAAATCTCCCAACCAAAAAAAGCCCAGGGCCAGATGGCTTTAGCATGGAATTCTACCGGACCTTCAAAGAGGAGCTAACACTTTTCAAACTCTTTCACAAAATAGAATCTGAAAGAACATTGCCAAACTCATTCTATGAGGCCACAATCACCCTGATTCCTAAAACACACAAAGACCCAACAAAGAAAGAGAACTTCAGAACAATCTCCCTCATGAACAAAGATGCAAAAATACTTAATAAAATCCTAGCAAACCAAATTCAAGAACACATGAAAAGCATCATACACCATGATCAAGTAGGCTTCATCCCAGGAATGCAGGGATGGTTCAACATACAAAAGTCTATCAATGTAATTCACCATATACACGAGATGAAAGAAAAAAAACCACACGATAATCTCGCTAGATGCAGAAAAAGCATTTGACAAAAACCAACACCCCTTCATGCTAAAAGTTCTGGAGAGAATGGGCATATAAGGACCATACCTAGAAATAATAAAGGCAATATCCAGCAGGCCAGTGGCCAACATCAAAATAAATGGAGAGAAACTTGAAGCATTTCCTCTAAATTCAGGGACAAGGCAAGGATGTCCACTTTCACCATATCTCTTCAATATAGGAGTTGAAGTTCTTGCTACAGCAATAAGACAACTAAAGGAGATCAAGGGAATACAAATTGGAAACGAGGAGTCAAATTATCCCTATTTGCAGATGATAAGATAGTATACATAAGCGACCCCAAAAATTCCACCAAAGAACTCTTATAGCTGATAAACACCTTCAGCAAAGTGGCTGGATACAAAATTACTTCAAAAAAAATCAGAAGCCCTTCTTTATACAACAAACAAATGGGCTGAGAAAGAAATAAGGGAAACAACCCCCTTCACAATAGCCACAAACAACATTAAATACCTGGGGGTAAATATAATCAAGCAAGTAAAGGACCTGTACAAGAACTTCAGGTCTTGAACAAAGAAATGGAAGAGGCCTTTAGAAGAT
This sequence comes from Lophiomys imhausi, assembly GCA_907164525.1. Taxonomy (NCBI): domain Eukaryota; kingdom Metazoa; phylum Chordata; class Mammalia; order Rodentia; family Muridae; genus Lophiomys; species Lophiomys imhausi. Next base: position 2,288,985 of record CAJQZJ010034004.1, read on the forward strand.
GGAAAGATCTCCCATACTCCTGGATAGGTAGGATCAACATAATAAAAATAGCCATTCTACCAAAAGCAATATATAGATTCAATGCAATTCCTATCAAAATACCAACACAATTTTTTATAGACCTGAAAAGAGCTATTCTCAATTTCATATGGAACAACAAAAAGCTCAGAATAGCTAAATCAATTCTGTAAAATAAAAACACATGGATGTATTACCATCCCAGATTTCAAGCTATACTACAGAGCAATAGTTGTAAAAACAGCATGGTACTGGTATAGAAAGAGACCAGTAGATCAATGGAATTGAATTGAAGATCCAGAAATAGACCCACACACTTATGGCCACCTAATTTTTGACAAAGAAGCCAAAACGGCACAATGGAAGAAGGACAGCATCTTCAACAAATGGTGCTGGTCCAACTGGATGTCCACTTGTAAAAGAATGAAGTTAGACCCATACTTATCACTTTGTACAAAACTTAAGTACAAGAGGATCAAAGACCTTAACATAAGGCCGCTCACACTAAATCTACTAGAAGAAAAATTGGGAGAAAACCTCAAACTAAGTGGTACAGGTGACAACTTCCTGAACAGAACACCAACAGCTCAGGACTTGAGATCAACAATCAATAAATGGGCCCTCATGAAACTGAAAAAGCTTCTGTAAGGCAAAGGACACTGTCATTCAAACAAAATGGCAGCCTACAGACTGGGAGAAAATCTTCACCAACCCCACATCTGACAGAGGGCTAATATCCAAAATCTACAAAGAACTCTACAAATTAAATGCCAAGAAACCAAATAATCCAATCAAAAAATGGGGGACAGAGCTAAACAGAGAATTCACAAAGGAGGAATCCCTAATGGTTGAGAGACACTTGAAGAAATGCTCAACATCCTTAATCATCAGAGAAATGCAACTCAAGACGACTCTGAGATTCCATCTCACATCTTTCAGAATGGCTAGGATCAAAAGCTCAAATGACAGCACATGCTGATGAGGGTGTGGAGAAAGGGGTACCCTACTCCATTGCTGGTGGGAATGCAGGCTTGTGCAACCACTAGGAGGTCAGTCTGGCGATATCTTATAAAACTTGTAATAGCTTTGCCTCAGGACCCAGCCATACCACTTCTGGGTATACACCCAAATGCCTCTTCACGAAATCATAAGGAAGTTTCCTCATCTATGTTTATAGCAGCCTTATTTGTAATAGCTAGAAACTGGAAACAACCCAGATGTCCCTCAACCAAAGAATGGGTAAAAAAAACTGTGGTACATCTACACAGTGAAATATTATTCAGCTATCAGGAACAATGAAATTATGCAATTGGCAGCCAAATGGATGGAACTAGAAAAGCTCATCCTGAATGAGCTAACCCAGACTCAGAAGGACACATATGGCATCTATTCACTTATAGTAGGATTTTAGCTATATGGTAGAGGGTATCAATCAATACTACAACTAATACACCAATGGGAACTTGGACATAGACTTCTTATTTTTAATTTTTAATTTTTATTTATTTTTTATGTAGTTTTTCTATTTTTTAGTCTTTTTTACCTATTGTCTGCTTATTTGTTTGTCTGTTTAGTAGTTCTCTCTCCTGGGCAACGAGACACTTTCAACTGATGGTACTGCCTCGTAGACCCCCAATGAATGAGGAGGCTCTTGGCCCTCATACGACCTCTCAACTGAGATGAGGGACTGTTATATAAGGACACCCCACCCCAGAGAAATGGGATGGAAGGGTTAGGAGGTAAAGAAAAAAAATGAAATGTGAGGTTTCGGCCTTTTACTACTAATTGTCATAAACTATTTAGGATAATTAAGAAATGAAAACTAATGATTATGCAAGCTGGTCATTCTGTTAGGTACTATGAGAGCCTATTATAGTTACTTTCTACGCTAATCAGAAATAAACCTGCTACGAGACAAGCAATATTTGCTTTCCCTATTATAAGAGATAGATAGGGCCTCTTCAAAAACCTCAAGAGATCTGCAGAATATGGCATTCAAAGATGTTTTCATAACTTTAGATTTTTTTATATCAAGACATATCAACTCCTGACAGCACCCCCTATTCTCCTCCAAGTAGAAGATGAGCATCGAAGAATCTCCAGTGGGAGATGATTGAATTAGTCGCAAGCCTATCTCTTGGTAGGAAAAGCCCCTTGCTCCAACTATAGACAGAATGCTGTCCAAAAAGGACAAAATCTGGAAGCAGGTAAGTCGACAGCCTAGCTCTGCCAAGACAGGGTAGGTAAGTCCTTCATAACCCCTGCTCTACAATCAATGTCTGTCAGAGAAACGGGGCCAAATGACTGAAGATCGATGCTGTAATGTATGGAGAGAAAATGGGAGCTGTCCAGGCAGCCACTGGTATGTCATTTCTTAGTTTGGGAAGCTGCAAGCCTTGTACTTCCTATACAATCAGATATATTTATCCCTCTCAGGTCTCTGAGGTGGTTGAAGAACAGATAGCTAGAGTCTCATAATTAAATTTTGAGTTGTTTAGGAGTCAAGAGAGTGTTATAGATCTAAGAAGATACTTTTAAAATTGTGTTGCAAGTTAGTATGAATGTTGAGTCAGATATAGAACTTTAAACTCATGGAGATGGTTAGATAGTAGAATGTTAAAGTCAGGTACCAAATACATATGGACTGGACATTGGGAATGTACGCTAAGCCATATAACCCTCATAACTGTGGCTTAATTACCTCTGTTGTTTTGTATTGTATTTATTATTATAAGAGAAAGAGCCATTTGTTGGACTGAAAGGGGAAACTGTAGGGGGAAATAAGATATACCTTAAACTTAAAAGAAAAAAAAAGGGAAGAGGATGGAGGGTTGAGGGTGGGAGGGTGGGACTGGTGGGGGCATAGGGAGGGGACTGCGATTGAGATGTAACTTGAAGAAATAAAAAATAAAGGGAAAAAAAGGAGAGAGAGATGGCTTATAGTTCAAGGGCACTTGAGTTCTTGCAGAGGACAGCAGTTCTGCCCTCAGCACCTGCATGGTGGCTCATAACATCTGTAGCTCCAGTTCCATTGGATCTATTTCACTTCTGATCAAGAAGTCGGCTTGCAGTGCACATGTAGATATGCAGTCAAAAGATTTGTACACAAAAAATAAAAATAAATTAAATAAATATTTAAAAAAATTCAAGAACAGAGAAGGTAATAGAATGCTTGCACTTTTCCTGAAAGAGAAAGAGAAAATATTGGGGTCACAAGGAGTGAAACAGGGAGGTGGACAACAGGAATGCGAGAGACAGGAACAAGTATTAGTCAAATGTTAATGGGTATGAAGATGCCCAAGTAAAACCCATTACATTGAATGTTAATTTTAAAAATTTATATTTTAAGTGAATATGGACAATGTAGGAGCCATGAAGTTTAGTTTCAGGGAGCTCAGATCCATTCTCTTGGAGAGTCGGTTTCAATTTCCGGAAGGCAGACTTTATTTCATGGTGCTTATGTGAATTCCAAATGTATCTCCACGTGTTTCTAGCTCATCAGAAATAAGTACTCCCCAACTATGTTGGTAAAACTCTGGCCCAGTTCCTATCCATGTAAACTGAGCCCAACACCCCTAATATCAGAGCCAATAATCAGAGCCGAGATAAAAGCTAAGATGGACTACAGTTATTTATTATGTTAGGTCAAATGTTAGAAACTGGAGCTGATGATAGAAACTGTCCTTTCCTGAGGAAATGTGAACTGCAGCATTTCTTCAAAGAAATCTTGGGAGCAGATGCAAGATTGGTAGAAAGCAGGGGCTGTCTCATCTCTTTCAACCGAGAGTGTCAGCCATCTCTAGAGCTGCAAACTTCCCTTTTTTCTTCTACAACATAAGTACTTTGCACTTGGAAACTCCTTTTCTCTTATCTGAAATTACTAAATGGTGAACAGTTATTATGTATTAATGACATGCACAGTGACATATTTTATTGTAATATTTTAGAAGAACTAATAATAATTTGCCTTCTGTTTGTCTCCTTTTCCACCCAGTACTTTCGTGTCTATTCTCTTCATCTCTTTGGTATACTTTATGCTTCAGCACCCCAGCTGCCTGCCACTGCACCCCGAATCAGGAAAGAATCTGAGAATTTATACTGCTGTGCTGAGTCAGCGACCCCAGTCATACAGACATTCTCCCATGTTTGCTGTGTCACTCAACAGTTGGCTGTGGCCCTGTTGTTCTATTTGGCCCTCTCTGTACTGTGTCAGGAAACTGCCTTGAGAGAACCTGGCCTCAGGCCACATTAGTTATCTTCATATGGAATGAAACTATTTTATCACAGATGGTTTTTATTTTCTTCCTTGCTCTCTTTTCTTTGATAATAAGTGTATATGATGCTGTAACAAGAAACCAATAAATGTTACTTTTAAAACATTTAAGCACATCCTAGAAACATACTTAGGAATCCAGTATTGTACCCTTTGCAGACTATGGAGAGTCTGTCTTTATAAGTTGGCCACAAACCTGGTTATGAGACTTTTCCCTAGGGGTTTCATTTCAAGAAACAGAATACAACAGAATTGCCCTCATTTTTTTTCATAACTTTTGTGTCTGGTAGATATTTGTTGAACTTTTTCTCATGGCCCTTTGTACAAATGAACTGATACTCAATAGATTTAAGTGTCTGAAGTGTCATCTAGTTTTTCAATTTCTTGAATTTATTATACTTACACTTCTTTTTTTGTTGTTGTTGTAATTCAGTTTTAATCATCTATATTAAAGACAAAGGGTCAAAGAACAAACTCCCTATTCCATTTATAAAACCAGCATGCAACCAGGCACTAAGCTAACTAAAATTTAAAACTATTAGGTACAAAACTGGAGGCAAATACAGTGGAAGACTAAAATGGAACATTGTTGAAAGACACACACAAAAGGAATGGGGTGTTACAATCATCTACATGCCAAATTACACTCAATTGGAAATGGTAAGATTTTAAAAAATATTTATTTATTGCTTCAGGTTACATCTCCATCACAGTGTCCTCTTTCTGCCCCTCCCACCCCCACCTTCCCACCCTCTACCCCCTATCCCTTCATTCCACTCTGGAGTGGAGTGTCCCTACATAACAGTCCCCTGCCCCAGTTCAGCAGTCATGTGAGGTCCAAGAGCCTCTTCATACACTGGGAGCCTACATGGCAACAGCACTAGGGCAAAGTGTCTCATTGACAGAAAAAAAAGTCTATGTTCATGTTCCCTTTGGTGCATTGGTTGTAGTATAGTTATCCTGTACTATATGGCTAAAATTTGACTATAAGTGAATAGATGCCATGTGCATCCTTCTGAGTCTGGGTTAGCTCGCTCAGGATGAGCTTCTCTAGTTCCATCCATTTGGCTGAAAATTGCATGATTTCCTTGTTTCTGAGAGCTGAGTAGTATTACATTGTGTAGATGTACCACAGTTTTTTTTTTAATAAGTACTTTATTTTTTTTCAAGTTACATCTCAGTCGCAAACCCTTCCCTATTCCCCTTTCTTGTCCCACCCTTCCACCCTGTTCCCCCCCCAACAGCTTCTCTTTTCATTCCAACAAATGGTTCTTTCTCTTATAACAGTAAATTCTATACAAAACAGCAGAATTAAATATGCCACATTTATGAGAGTTAAATGGCCCGGTGTACCTTCCCAATGTCCAGTTCATACATATTTGGCCCCTGACTTTAACCTTCTACCTTCTAACCATCTCCATGAGTTTAAAGTTCTATAACTGACTTAGTTTTCATACTAACTTGATGTACCACAGTTTTTTAATCCATTCTTCAGTTGAGGGACATCTGGGTTGTTTCCAGTTTCTAGCTATTACAAATAAGGCTGCTATGAACATAGATGAAGAGACTTCCCTATGACTCCATGAGGAGTCCTTTGGGTGTATACCCAGAAGTGGTATGGCTGGGTCCTGAGACAAAGCTATTCCAAGATTTCTAAGATATCGCCAGACTGACCTCCATAGTGGTTGCACAAGCCTGCACTCTCACCAGCAATGGAGGAGGGTTCCCTTTTCTCCACACCCTCACCAGCATGTGTTGTCATTTGAGCTTTTGATCTTAGCCATTCTGACAGGAGTGAGATGGAATCTCAGAGTGGTCTTGAGTTGCATTTCTTTGATGATTAAGGATGTTGAGCATTTCTTCAAGTGCCTCTCAGCCATTAGGGATTCCTCCTTTTTGAATTCTCTGTTTACCTCTGTAACCCATTTTTTAATTGGAATTTTTGGTTTCTTGGCATTTAATTTCTTGAGCTCTTTGTAAATTATGGATATTAGCCCTCTGTCAGATGTGGGATTTGTGAAGTTTTTTTTCTCAATCTGTAGGTTGCCATTTTGTTTGAATGACAGTGTCTTTTGCCTTACAGAAGCTTTTCAGTTTCATGAGGTCTCATTTACTGATTGTTGGTCTTAGATCCTGAGCTGTTGGTGTTCTGTTCAGGAAGTTGCCACTTGTGCCAATGAGCCTATATCCTCTAGCACCTCCAGGGACCCATGGTTATGGATGACCTCCATACAATTTCCTGGAATATGAAGGGAAAAAAAATCAGTATGAGTGTGCTTCGTATCCAAGGACCCCTCTGCCCCTTTCTTTGCTGAGGAAATATCATCATTCTTACTCATGATGATATAGGGCACAGCTGTTCTGATGAAAATGGTGGCTGCTTTGCATGGAGGATAGCTGATAGCATGCCACAATGCTAGTTTTCTGTACGTTTGGTATCTTTTTTTGTCTTCTGGTGTCTCTATATCTAAGGAATCATTAACCAATCACATATGCAAACACACACACAGTTCATCTTTTCCACACACTATGACTTAGCTGTGCTTAATTAGTGTGTGTGTTTGAATGGGCCTGCATGCCACGACACACATGTGGAGGTCAGAAGTCAATACTATGGAGTCAGTTCTCTTTTTTCATCATTGTGTGGTTTCCAGGGATTGAAAACAGATCACCAGACTTGCACAGTCCAAACCAACAGGGAATCCCTTCTTAGCTCTATTCTCACAATGCCCCCCACCCCAGTTCTTTCTTTCCAACTCACTTCATAATGTGATCTCACCTGCTCTCTTCTGTAGCTTCACATTCATTCTTTGGCTCATAGTCTTCCTACTTCTTCATCCTGCTCTCAGAAAGTTAATGACATAACTCCAGTCCCCCGCCCCCATACAAACAACTCTCTCAACATGTTTCACATTTCAGGAAGGTGATACCAACACGTGCTTCCATTTGTACTAAAATGAACAGGTCCACACTCCACTCTGTTACTCCAGTGTTCTGTGTCCCATGACTGATTTGACCCATCCATAAAGCCCTGTCAGGTATCAGTTTCTTTGAACTTTGCCCCTGGATTTCCTCACCCCAAATCCTCCTGTCATCATGAACTATTTATATTCAGGAGGTAGATGGATTTCACATTCTAGTTTGTAACTTTGCTATTAGCTGAACTTCACTGCCTTTCACCACTCTGCACTAGCTACTAGAATCCCTCTTATAAGTAGCCTTTCATGTTTTCTTGCATGGATCCTGTACTTCATAATTTTTTTTACCATGTTTTTATTTAAATTCACAAGTTCTTAACTGTGTCTGCCCATTCATTTACTTGTTTGTTCATGACAAATTTTTCCTGGAAAATTTCAACTTCGTTCAAATTAGCACACCCATTATTCTTGATAGAGGTTTCAGAAGCCTTGCCTTGAGTAAATTTAGGAATTGACTTCCTAGTCTCCAGTTTTCGAAAGTGCTTCTCTGTACTGTGATCGTCTTCTGGTGCCGTTGGCCTGTGCTTTCCCTGTCAACTGTTCTAAGTTCTCCTTATTCAAACCTGCAACACAATCAGAGTCTCTGCCTCACTTTACAATTTTGCTTCCATTAGAAAAGTGTTGGCAAAAGTACATCCAGTGGCACATCTGTGCCTACCTTATCTTCTCTGATCCTCTTGCAATGAAATCCATGCAGAGGTCTCTCACCAAAACTCTGATAACATTTCCTTCTTCATGTCCAAGGTCTTGCCCTGTCCATTACCTCTATGAGGACATTGCCAACTTGCTCTCCTAAAGCATAAGTGAGTCTTCTTCCACGTCTTACACCACCTGCCAACCATATGCTTTGTACACTCTTTGTACACCCGATATAAAACACTGTAGAGAATAACCATCTCCATTCTGGCTTCAGTTCTTCCGGTGATATTAATTACTACATCATTAGCAATGTTACCATGCCCGCTGGCTCCTCAAACTCATTACAATTTCTGTACATAAACTAATCATCCTTCCTCTCTTCCTCTCTCTCTTTCTTCCTATGGTGCTGGGGATCAGTCACAGAGCCATGTGAGGAGAAACCTATGTCATTTAGGCATAGTTCAGCCCTGAGTCTTTTCATATCCATGTTTTTTTCACATGATTTCTAAGACAGTGATACTATGCTAAGTTTCTTAGCTTTTTAAATGTGTGGTCAATTAACCCTGGGAATTTTTTTCTCATTCAGTGTATCTTATAGGGTATTCATAGATCAACATTTAATATGTTACTATTGAATGAATATAAATTCATATTACTTTATTGTGGTGTATTCATTTCATTCTTTATTATTTTTCCCTCAATTTCCACTTATCAGACTTCCAGTTTCTTATATTTTATAGTTGAATATTTTCTGTCTTTCCTTTTGTCCTTTAAAGTAGAATGCTTTTTTTAAAATTTTTGTCTTTTCAATCTTTATGTATGTATATGATGAATGTTGCAAGATTTGTCTATTAGTGAAGACACACTACACTCTTGAAGTCGAATCGAAAGTCTATTCGCTATCTGGTGGCTCACACAAGGAACTTGCCAAAATCATTCACATTGGAGCCATACATAGCTCTTGGGCTTTAAAGCAGAGAACCATACCCTAGGTCCATACACTTCAGTTAGCAAGAACAGCTACCAGGTAGCAGAACTACAGTAGCCAACATCAAGCGTAGTACCTTTAAGGACTTTCCCAGTCACATCTTAGAACTGTTGACTTGGACTTTGCCCCTGTTTTGGCAGGCATCACTCATTGCCTGCATTCGAAGGCCTGATTGGTACTTCTGTCATGATGCTCAGTTGTGAGGGCATACAAAGGTCTGAAGGCTTGTTACAGTATATGCTTGTGTGTTTCTGCATTCGACTATAGACTTCCATGTGTCATAGTATATGTGGAGGTCAAAAGCAACTCCAGTGTTGTTCTTTGCTTCCAGTTTGTTTGAGAAAGTCTCCTTTTGTTTTGTTGATGAGTACTGCAGGCTAACTTCTAGAGGTCATCCTGTCCCTGCCTCCTACCTCACTCGAAGAGCACTGAGATTAAAGATGACTGTACCTCACTGGGCTTCACTTGGATGATGACGTTGGGTTCATGCTTGAGTTGTATGTTTATCATGGAACTATCTCGGTAGCCCTAAGGGTTTTTGTTTTAGTTTTCTGATTTAGTAATGTAGGTTTTGTTTGTTTCTTTTTTAAATAGTCAAATCTTTCAGTGCATTTTCAGAGGTTTCTGTGCCAAATATTCATTATTTTTAATCTTATAATCTCTGTATCCTTAAGTGTTAATTACAAGCAGTCTTAAAAGTTTTCCACATATGTGGGAACTATTTTTATTTTTCTGGAGATACACAGTTTCATTTCAAATGTGTTCTAATTTCTACCTATTGTTCATTTTAAATCAATGTGTAAGTTACTTCCCTTTCTCTTGGTTTAATATATTTTCTCTTTGAAAAGTTTGGTACTTGGCATGCTCTTGTCTGTCTGTGGACTTGTACTGAGATGTTTCCTCATTTCCATAGCTCCACTAAATATTTCAGAATGAGTGAATCTTTAAAATATTCCACTCCAAAATGATTGAGAAAAAAAGTCCTGGACAAAGACAGGTTGACAACTCAACATTTTTTCTGCTGCTTTGTTATTTACTCATCAATTCAAATATTCAAATACAAGTTTAATTTGGCCCTAACTTTCATGGTATCCTTCTGAAAATCACTATAATAATTTCTCAAGTATTCAAATTATGTGGAATGCAGGTCTGTGTGTGAATGTAACATGGTTAAGTAAATATCTCTGCTCCTACATAAACTAAAAACTTTTTAGATAGCATTGCAGAATATAGTACATATATGTGTGTGCATGTGTGTTATATGTATGTATTTATGAATGTATGCATATAAATAGTACTGCAGAATTAGTCTCTCATGATGTAGACATCAACAAACAAATTGAAACCTTCAATGCCCTGTGATACTATTTTTCAAATTTTTTTTTTTTGCATTTTCTCCCCAAAATACAAAATAAAAACTTGTGGTAACTTTAGAATTTTGTCACATGGCTCAGAAGTGAAAAGACAGTCTTGGCATATGAGCTATGAGTTCTGCATTCTATCACTTTTCGCAAAGTGTAGTCAAGGGAAAGTTCACATTATCTGGGGTAATTTTTAAAATACAAGTTCATGCATGACAATCCCGACTAATACAACAAATACAACTAACTTTGCATTGTATAAATTTCATAGATTTTTTGTTGTCTTTTTTTCTTTTTGTCCAACTTTATTTTTTAATACATTTTTTTATTTCTTCAAGTTACATCTCAATCACAATCCCCTCCCTACTCCCCCCTCCAGTCCCGCCCTCCCACCCTCTTCCTCCTCAAGCTCCCATCCTCTTGCCCTTTTTTTTTTTTTTAAGTTTAAGGTATATCTTTCCCCCAATAGCTCCCCTTTTCAGTCCAACAAATGGCTCTTTCTCTTATAACAATAAATACAATGCAAAAACAACAGAAATAATTAGGCCACAGTTATGAGAGTTATATGGCTTAGCATACATTCCCAATGTCCAATCCATATGTATTTTGTACCTGACTTTAACATTCTACTATCTAACCATCTCCATGAGTTTAAAGTTCTATATCCAACTCAGCTTTCATACTAAGTTGCATCACAATTTTCAAAACATCTTCTTAGATCCAAAACACCCTCTTAATTCCTAAAAAACTCAAAATTTAACTCTGAGACTCTAGCTATCTAGTCTTCAACCACCTCAGAGACCTGAGAGGGATAAATATATCTGGTTATACAGGAAGTTCAGGGCCAGCAGCTTCCAAAACTAAGAAATGACATACCAGAGGCCTTCATAGATTTTTTTTAATCACCTCTTTAGTTTGAGAATCACTTTAGTAACTATATTAGTGTCTAGCAAGACAATTATGTTACAGGTTCTCACAATTCACACTGTTTTATAGGATCATGGCTGGCATGAAGAGAAAATGCATATGTTTATGGGTAAAGTTTATTTTGATAGTGGAATTCACTGATCTCTTCAGAATATGAGTTATTAAGGAAAATCCTAACATCCAGTGCATTTTAACTCTCTCTGTAAAGTTTGGTCCTTTTTAACTGTACTTTAGAGAAATACTACCTGTGTGCCTTGATAATATACATTTTTAGAATATGACTCATGTTCCTACATTATTAGTTTTCTTTTTAAATTCCTTTTATAATATTTTTCCCAACAGGATAAAAGATGAGAACTTTGATAACAGAAGCACCAAAATTGAAAATGGCATTGCTGAAAACCTCTTTAGCATCATCATACTTCTACAAAGTGCAATTTATGAAATAAAATCCCTGACAGAATTTTTAACTACTCCACAATGAATGGCATCACAATATAAGCCTGAGAATGTATGTTAAAACAAAAGCACAGAACACAAAATTATTTTAAGCAATAAAATGACCAATTTTATAGAATCCAATAAATATCTGTACCATTTATTAATAAGCATATAAAATGATGGGTTTTGTTAGATTTCTTCACATATATACTGCTTATACTTAGCCTTCCACTAGTGCCACCTCTAATAAACTTCCATCTACTTTCATGCCATATGTATAAGTTCTAGATTCTGAATATTAGAGAAAACATAAGCAACCCATCTTATATCTTATTGGACCTGGATTATTTGGCTCAATTTAGTGATCTTTAATGTCTTCATTTTTCTTGAAAAAAGCATAATCCTATTCTATATTAATGAATTAAGTCACTCTGCATACATGCAACACCTTTTCTTTATCCATTCCTCTGTTAATAGGCATTTAGGCCTATTACATATCTCAACTCTTGTCATTTATACTGCAGTAAATACGGATGTGAGAGCAACCACATGCTATACTGGATTAGATTCCCTCCACTATATATCCAGAAATAATACAGTTGAATCAGATGATAGTTTTATCTTTGGCTCTTTGAAGAACACATAAATTTACGATGTCTAAACTGGTTTTCTTTCTCACCAGCAGTTAACAGCACCACCCCGCAACACAAAACAACACACACACACACACACACACACACACACACACACACACAATCACTAACATCTATTGTTGTTTTCTTGGTTACTGCCATTCTTAGTAGGATGATATGGATACTATATAGTTATGTCATGAGTTTTCTTAATCTCCAAGGAAATTGAACACTTTTCTACATATTTGTCCAGGTGTAACATATATTGAGTTCATTTGCTGATTTTTTTCTGTAGGAGTTTAACTCTTTGAGTATTTTATATATTCTAAACATCTATGCCCTGTCTGATGTATAGCACATAAAAATTTCTCCACTTGATTCTGTTGTTATTTGTTTACTTTTCTCTTTGGAATCTTTTTGATTTCATGTAGTTCTATTTGTCATTTCTAACTACATATTTTGGGCACCTAGAATCCAAAGAAAATCTTTGATATAACTCTATTCTGAACTATTTTTCCCATGTGGTAATTGGGTAGTTCCAAAGGATCAGGTCTTGCATTAAGGACTTCAATCATTTTTAATTCACTTTTATACAAAACTTAGTACTATTACCATAAATAATAAAACAAATATTTTAGTAGCTATAAATTTTTACAATGCAAAAATTAAAATACAATGTGACAGGTGAACAATTTAATAGTCTCTTGAATATATTTATATGCGTATTTGTGGATTCCTATTACAGGTATGCTGGTGTCTGGGCCAATCATCAGTTTGCCTAGAGCTTTAGTTACAGGTGGCTGTGAGCCTCCCAACATCAATGCTAGGAACCGTGCTCTGGTCTTCTGGAAGAGCAGCAAGTATACTTAACTACTAAACCATCCCCTCCAGCCTAAGAGTTCAGATATTATTCCAAGTAGATGATGGTGGCAAACATATAAGAAAGAACATTTACATCTTAGGAGATTTCAGCTGATTTCTAAGAGTTGAAATCCATCCTTTCAACTTCAGTAGTAAGGAATTGGTATTGAGTAGCCAGGGAGATAGGTTATGATTCAGAATGCAGATATTTTTAAAGAGTAAAAGCCCAGAAAGGCTTCTATTGCTGCTTCATAAGCACACTTGTGTTCTAGTTTCTAAGAGCATTAGACAGAAACAGACACATGAATTCTACATTCAGTTTCCTTCCCTGCCTGCTGGAGACAAACTGCACAATGTGGAGGATCTGTAACTTCAAGCAAGTTTCATTGTGCTCATCGATTTCATATGATGAAAAGAAAAAGACTCAGGAAATGTCTTCTCCTTCATCTTAAATGACCTAGTCCTTCACAAATGCACAAATTAAACAAGGAACAATTGCACTGCACAATGCCCTTTCTTCTGAAGTATGAAAGTTATGAGCCTGGTGCTCCAGTCTATTAAAAATGACCACTTGTGCTTCTTGAAATGCCACTTTGAAAATTAGTGTTGTTTTAACTGTACAAGTTTTTTCAAGAAAACAGTCCAACCACAATTCATTGCTTAGGACAAAATGTAATGATTAAAAATTGCAGGCCAATGAGATGGTTCAGCTGATAAAAGCATTTACTCACAACCAGACTTTCTGAGTTTGATATCTGAAACCCACATGGTACAAAAAAAAAAAAAAAAAGATATCCTTTTACCATTTGTATGTGCTCTGGCACCTGCCTACTCACAGGCATAGTCATCATAAGCCTAGGTACACATTCATTAAATAAGCAAATGAAAATAAAATTAACAGAAGAAAACTTGTGATGTTTCTTTAGAAAGGGAAAAGCCACGTGTGTATAAAAGCAAACTGTGTATCCTATGAATATCAAACAGCTCCAGCTGTATAAGGCTGCATGCAGACAAAATGAAAGTTTACATTTGTAACTTCACATAAATGTTTTTCTGAACACAAAAGAATTCAATATCAAGTACTAAGTTGGAGCATCCATCAAAGGAAGCTATTGAAGCTGGTGGCGAGAGGAAAATTATAGGAGATACAGATGATGAAAGAGAGGAAATCCAAAACAGGGATGCCTCAACAAGGGTGTGCTGTGTGTGCTGACTGTTGACGCCAAACCCGGGAGCATTTTCGCACTCATCATCTTCACTCAGTTCTCATCCTCCCCCCCCCCCCCCCCCCCACACCTCTACTCACTCACGGCTCTTTCGATTTCCTCCTTGCGTTTTCTCCCTAAGGTCATGACCTGGCTGTTGGTGCCTGCAGGGAGTAGGTCTAGGGTGGAGCCAGTGCGGCGGGTGGGGAGGGTGCACCCACGATCTGGCAAGCAGCTCACTTCCTTTCCCCCACAATTTGACAGTTGATCACTTCCCCCACCTCTGACCTGGCAGTTATTCTGACAGGTTTCTGGATTATAATCACAAGAATTTGTCAATAAGTTTGTCCCATATTTATCTTCTTCCGCTCCAACATAAGGCTTTGCCAGATTTCTTTTATTAAACAAATCTTCATTAAGACCCTAACTTTGCAGTAAGCTTTGACTACTGACCGACCATTTAGTAAAAGTGGTAACTAAAGTGATGAACCTGGCGCGTGTGTTGTTTCATAATAGTAACCTTTTAAAGACTCAATTTTCATTATCGTCCGAACACATCCCTGCTTTAGTCCTGGCGGATATGTGTGCACCGCGTTGTGGTTTTCGCCCTCTGAACCTTTAGTGTTCTGTGGCATTGTGGAAGACCTTCCGTTTCTTGGGTCCTCTCTGAAAGTTCCTTGCATTCATCTTCACTCTCATTTCGAAGTACATCTTTCATTATATTCTCTATCCTGACTCAACAGATTTATTTTTCTTGTTGGATTCCATGATTAAGCAAAGGTTTTCAAAGCAACGATTCTTTCCTTACTTTCTAGTGCAAAGCTTAGTAAATAATAGTAATAAACAAACCAGATATATTGTATCTTTTAAAACCCGATTTCTAAGATGTAATGAATTATGCACATTTTAAAGTGATTAGTAGAAGCATTTATGCGAATTTGCATTTTACATAAAATTTTGAAGACGTATATGAATGAGTCATTTTGAAATTTATCACTTCACTCTTCATGCTTACGGGATCAGTTGGCAGGAAGTAAGTACACAATTAAAACACATAAACTAAATGAGTGAATGAGAATATCAATTATGTGACTGTCACTCATGTACTATACTTCTTATTTATAAATATATCATCCTGGCCAGCCTGATTTTAAAATATTGGCATTTAAGCAAGCCTTATCCCACATGACAAAATGTTATGAAAATATAAATGAAAATGTGAAAGGATAAATTTTTAAAATTCTCTTTCTTATGGGGACTGTTTGTAAGTACTACTATTTATATTGATGAAAATATTGACTATTACCTCAGCTTTTGGGCATTTAACTTTAGTTGAAAAGGGGTTACAAGAGTGTTCAGAAAAGCATGCTAATTTTAAAGAACATTTAAGAAAATTATTGTTTTTTTCCCCCTAATCCTGTTAGAGGCAATAAGTGCTTCAAATAATAAGACATAGACTTCATGAGGAAAATGCCTATCACATGAAATGTTTTATGCAGCACATCTGGAGATAGGTGTTTACTGGGTGGGGTGAAATTCCTGATAGTTCCCAGCGAGCACCAGTTGGCACTACGCCAATTGAACTTTACAGATATTCTTAGGATGACCTGCTGACGAGCTAGTCTTCTTACAGTTGATGTCTGGACAGAATTTTTCTGTTATCACCCCTTTCATACTTTGAAATACAGCAGATTTATCAAAACTCCGAGATACAGCCACAAAAGAGCCTCATATTATTTTCCTAGAGTCACAGCAAAGGAATCTAAAAATAAAATCCCTTCTCTGCTCCTGGGGTGCAAACACTTCATGTTACTTTGTGATTTGACATCACAAGAAATTCCAGGGGAGGCCTCGCAGGCAGGGAAGAGGCCAAGGTCAAAGACCAGCGGGTTCTGGACCAGTGCTTGACTGGCTTTGATGATCTTGTTTGTTCTATCAAATGGAGCAGAGAAAAGGGGCTCAAACGAGCAGAAGAAGCTGCTGTTGGATTCAATTCCCTCTCTTTGATTTTCCTTAGCAGCATAGATTAAAGATGCATCTTTCTTCTTTCTCCATGTATCTCCCTTTGGTCCTCTCTAGGAGAAAGAAAGAGCAAGTTTTAAAGGAATCTTTGTCCAACATGGTCTCCTTAACTACTGAACCATCTTCCAGGATGGAGTACCAAGGTGTTTGATGTTGACTGAACTAGATACCACTTGCCATCAATCAAATGCAAACCAATAACTGCCAACCTGGTTATGAAAATCAGACACGATGATACAGAAAGGTAAAAAAAATGTCCTGCATTAAACTTTCACTTTGAAACTACTTTGCCCCATTCATTTACATAAATATAGAAGGGGCAAGTAGAAGCCATCACTGAAGCAGCTCAGCTGAAATGCATGGATTGTGAGTATGCCTCTCCATCTCCTTCAAGGTTCATGGTGTTCTGCAGCAGAAGTCACAGCTATGCAACTATTAGTAGATAAAATATACTCAAGACTCAAGAGTGCAAACCAGCAACTGCTGCCACCCCACAATAGGAACATGTTGTAAATGTACATTTTATACATGGTGCAACCGATCCAATGTAACTAATGCATCTACTACAATGCATATGATATTAACTAGCTCTGAGAGCTGTGCTACTGAGGGATAACACATTTCCCAGCTCATTGGAGGATCTAATTTGTCCTATTATGGTTCACTTGCACTTTTTAAGAGCTGTGTTATCTGGAAGTAACACACCTTTGGTTTATGCCCTATTTCTTAATTATAATACAAAACAATCAGATCTTAGAAATTTGTCATTATCCCACTGTAGGCTTTCTGAAGTAAACGAACACCTAAAAAGGTAACAGTTATATTGCTCTTGGAAAAGGAGAGGCACCTACTCCCTCTTTTAATTATATATTTGAACAGAGAGCATTTAAAGTAAAAAATCAGGGATCTGGCAACTTACTTTCTGCACTTTATTATTTTATTAACATAGTCCATCTTTGTAGATGCACTTGAATTCCAGAGAACATGCTTCCCTGGACAATAGCAAAAGCCGTGAAAGAGCACCATTAGTCTGTGTATTTGGAAAAAGCAGATTTTGTTGCCTTCAACAGGGAGATGACTCCACTCCAGATGAATCCATATCTCAAAGACACACGTTATTATGTCATTTTCCTTCTAGAATAGCATCTATAAGTGCTAAGATTAAGTTGACCCATCTCATGAGACTTGTGCAAGAATCCCTCGACACATGGCTTCCAAAATGAGCAAAGTATTCTTAGTGCCTTAAGTTAGCTGTAACAATCTATTTTGCATAGTTTTCTGACTAAAGTCCTTATTGCAGGAAATCTCTTTGGCAAGCTGTCCTACCCACACTGACAAATTCATTTTTATGAGAGCTATAACTGTGCCATTTACATTCAAGGGAAAAAAACTTACTACGCTGTATATTCCTTTAAGAATAAATAACTAAAGTCTTATTTAAGAATCAAATGGAGACTGTAGTGCCTGGTCTCTATGGAAGAGAAATTGTTAAGTCCTAATGTGACACGATGTGCTGGGGTGGAATGGTTTGGTGGGTGGCAGGGGGACTCCCCTTTTTTGAGAAGGGGAGGAAGCTGGGGAAATAAGGGGGTGGAACCCAGAGAAGGGGAGGCAGGGGGCTACCTCCCTCAATCAATGCAAAATGAATAAATAAAATTTTAAAAGTAAACAAAAAAACCAATAAATTAATTAAGAAACTTGAAAAAAAAAGGAAAGAAAGAAAACTTAGCAAACCCAAGGTGGAATCTTTTCAACTATATTTAACTAAGCTGGTATGAATAGATGTTCTTTAATAAGCACTGCTGATAAAATATGAATAAATTATTGTTCTCATCACAGAAAAAAGAATTAAACGTCAAAGACAGGAAATCATTCTGTCTCTTCAAGTAGCTTTTCCAGCTCATAACATTTACTTGCACAAAAATATGGCACCCCAGCCCCTGGCTTTCCAGCACCTGTGCTTCTTCCGAAGTGTTTACTCTTGCCTGAATTCTTTTGTTCATTAGTCTTTACCATACTATTTTCATTAAAAATCCACTTCTGACTGAATCAGAATCTTGTCCCATCTTCTCCTAGATTCTCAGGCTCCTACCTGAATCAGAGTCTACTGCCAAGATGCCAGATGGTGTGTTTGATGATGAGATGAGAAAATAATTTCAAATAGCCTTACATCTCCTTTGTAATATAAGCTCATTGTTGAGAGGGGATGTAGCAACAAATTCTCAGAAAAAGGCTACTGCCTCAGCTTCTTTTCCTCTTGCTGTGATAGAAGTGTTGATAAGGGCAGCTTGAGGTAGGAAGGATTTATTTAACTCACCATTCCAGGTCACAGTGAATCAGGATGGGGAATGAATGCACAGAGGCAGAAGCCTGTCAGAATTGTTCCCATCTGCAGTCCAGTGAAGAATGTACGCAAGTTAGTGCTCAGCTCACTTTTTCCATTTTACACCAACAAGAATCTATACCCAAGGAAGAGTCCTTCCCACTCCCACCGTCAAGAGGTTTCTTCTCACATAAATCAATACAATAAATACAATTCCTGCCATGATGCCAGCCCAGAGGTCCGACTCCCAGATAATTTTAAATTTTGTCAAACTGACAATTAACACTATCAAAATTACAAACACACTGAATACTCAAGGATGATTTCCTGAGGAAAGTGGACCTAGAGCAAGAACTGGAAAATGGGTACAGGGAAGAAAAGACTTTGCTTTCCAAGTGGAAGGAACAGTTGTGCACTTCTGGGTCCAGATTTCCTTTCTTTCTTCTTAATCATTATCTGCTTCTTATCTGGACTCCTTCAATAGCTTCCTTGTTGCTACTTTAGTTACCATTTCCATAGCTTTGTAACCTATTTACTTTCAACTCTGGTCCCTGGATCTTTTGGGTCCCCTCCACTTAGCCTATTGGATGTGTCTACGCCTTCTGTCCTATGTACGTCATAACATTCAAATTCCAGTAAACTTTATTAAACTTTTACAAGCACTTCACAAAGTGGCAATAGTTAATCCCTCCTCTGTAACTCATAATTACTTCCATTTTATAGCCAGATGAAATTATTTCATGAAACCATCTCAGTAAAAATTGAGTTGCCCTCATCAAACCACTAATCCCCACACCTTCAATCTCTTTGAAAACAAAAATGTTGTTTTTTAAAAGTCTCCTCTGTTGGTATTGAGTTATAATAGCTAAATACTTTTTTTTAAGAAACATTTAAATCCTATAAATTCAGTACTAATTTTCCTTGTCCTATTTAAGGATTACCTACATTCCAGATACTACTGTATACATGACGTGATATCACCAATCTCCCTCTCCCCTTTCTTGCACACACCACCACTACTAACACAAGTACCATTACACTATCACCACCAACAGAAAAACTAATAGTGAAGACATGACAAGGGCTAAGAGGGTTTTATTTTAATGGCAGGAAAGACAGTGAGACTAAAAATCTCACCTAAATCACATATCACTAAGAAGTAAAGCCAGTTTCCAAGCTCAACTATGGTTCTTCTCAAAGCCTTTGTCATTGTCTTACACTCACAATGAAGCTACCATATTTTCAGGTTTCCTATTTATCTCTTATTTTTACCATATCAAAATATATCCAATTCATCTTTTGGGAGACTGTCATTCTTCCATGATACCCACACTATGGAAGGAATAGAGCACATGTTCTCCATGTTGTCCAACTCCACAATGAAGCTGTTGTATATGAAAGGGATTTGCAATTACCAAACAATGTGGATTCTGAAACAGTGAAACAACCAGAACTAGAGTTCAATCTGAAAATAAATGTACAGACATACTAGTACAAAATATAATATTTGTGAGAATAGGCTTGTGGCAGTTACAGCCCAGAGCATCATTAATATTAGAGCCAATTAGCTTTTAGATACTAAATAAATATTATCCCTGGAGTGTGAGCACCTCCAGAGAGAAACTTCCTCTAGAAAGAAGGAATCATTACTGCCTAGATAACTCCACCTCTACCATTTAAATTAAATGCCAATATTCTGGAAAGGTAAAATGCAATGTCAGATAATATCAGCATTCATCTGTCATTAATTAAATAAGTCTAGTGATGTAATAGAAAAATGCAGTTGAAGGCTGAAGAAATAGCTCAGCAGTCGATGGCACTGGCTGCTCTTTTACAGGACCTAGTCTTTGTTTCCATCTTCTGGTCTCTAAGGGTACCAGGCATACAATTAGTGCCCATATATACAAACAGACATTCAAGTATATATATAAAATAAAAAAAATTAAAATCAGTAAATAGCAAACATTCTACAATTTCCTAAAGCTGACTGAGCTCAGGTAAACTACTGATAAGGCAAATAATGTTACTAATCATATGTTTGATTGTTTCATGTAAAATTATTTTATGAAGTCAGAGTTTTCTATGATTTATTTTCTAAATAGATGAGATGTTAAGTTTTAGTCATAGATATTATGAAAGTGGAATTATCACCAAAATACATGGTCAGTGGTGTTACATACTACCCAATTGCCTTTACATTTTTTCATTTATAAATGTTTAAAGTTTTTTATCAGCAATTAAAATAATGGGCTTATTATTTTTATCCACATTTTTATATTTGTTGATCCTTTCTCTTCCTCCCCTCCCCATCGTTTGTCCGCACTTATTTCATCTCAGCAAGTATTTTATTACTTTCTTTTTCTCCATCCCCAACCATGACTTAGGAATCTATTTGTCCCTTTTACAGTCACCATTTTAGTTTCCTGACTCTCACAACATACATATTAAAATGTCCATAGACATGGTGGCACATTAGGTAAGGCACTTGCTACCAAGACTGAGATGTGAACCTGTATCCTGGAACACCCAGAGAAGAAGACAACCAACTCTAGTAAATTGTCATCTGAGCTCCAGGTGTGCGTCTGTTCTCTCCACTCCCCACCCTAGGTAAAGAAAATGAAAAACAAAGGTAAAACTTAGGATCTACAACTAAGACAAGAAATTGGCCCATATTCTTTTTCCATTCTTTCTATATGCATTCATTATTAGAACAAAGTGTCTGTGCGTGGATGTGTGTATGTGTGTGTGTGTGTGTGTGTGTGTGTGTGTGTGTGTGT
>CAJQZJ010034004.1:2335429-2353520 GCA_907164525.1 Lophiomys imhausi
AGTAATAAATAAGTGTTAAATAATAATTTAAAAGTTCGGTTACAGTCCGGTAGAATTCCATGCTAAAGCCATCTGGCCCTGGGCTTTTTTTTGGTTGGGAGATTATTAATGACTGTTTCTATTTCCTTAGGGGTTATTGGGCTGTTTAAGCTGTTAATCTGATTTTGATTTAGTTTTGGTAGGTGGAATCTATCGAGGAAATTGTCCATTTCGCTTAGGTTTTCAAATTTGGTGGAATATAGATTTTTAAAGTAGAACCCAAATATTATCTGGATCTCCTCAATGTCTGTTGTTATTTCTCCCTTTTCATTTCTGATTTTGTTGATTTCGGTTCTTTCCCTTTGTTTTTTAGTTAATTTGGCTACAGGTCTGTCTATTTTGTTGATTTTCTCGAAGAACCAACTCTTGGTTTCATTGATTCTTTGTATAGTTCTTTTTGATTCTAAGTTGTTGATTTCAGCCCTAAGTTTGATGATTTCCTGCCTTCTGCTCCTCTTGGGAGTGTTTGCTTCTTTTTTTTCCAATTCATCCAGCTTAGCTCTTAATTGACTAATATGAGCTGTCACAATTTTCTTTTTGAATGCACTTAGTGCTATGAACTTTCCTCGTAGCACAGCTTTCATTGTATCCCATAGGTTTGGGTATGTTGTGCCTTCATTGTCGTTGGATTTTAAGAAGTCTTTTATTTTCTTCTTTATTTCTTCCCTGACCCAGTTGTCATCCAGTAAGGAGCTGTTCAATTTCCATGTGTGTTTAGGCTTTCTGTTGATTCTTTTGCTGTTAAAGACCAGCTTTATTCCGTGGTGGTCTGATAAGATACAAGGTGTTATTTCAATTTTATTGTATCTATTGAGACTATCTTTTTGTCCAACTATGTGGTTGATTTTGGAGAAGGTTCCGTGAGGTGCTGAGAAAAAGGTGTATTCCTTTGTGTTTGGTTGAAATGTTTTGTAGATATCTGTTAGGTCCATTTGTTTCATAATCTCTGTTAGACTCAATATTTCTCTGTTTGGCCTCAGTCTTGTTGATCTGTCCATTGTTGTGAGTGGGGTGTTGAAGTCTCCCACTACTAATGTGTTGTGATCAATGTGCGATTTAAGTTTTAGAAGTGTTTCTTTTACAAATGTGGGTGCCTTTGTGCGTGGGCGCATTTTAATCTTGGGGAAAACAGCCACAAAACCACAAATGTTATAAGATGCTGTACAAAAATAAATGAGTGACTCGACCCCCCTGGGTCTCACCCAACTACCCAGGTACCATTAAAAGTCCTTGGGCAGGACATTAACTCCCACTCTCAGACACTCACAGAAGCCGCTGAATCCAGGAATTGGGAACCCCCTACCAGGAAAGACACGCCAGGTAAGATTCACTCTAATACCCAGCGGGCAGATTTGGACCCCACACGGGGTACTCTCCAGCCTGCTGTGCTCCCAAGATACGGCACAGGTGATCCGGAAGGGTTGCGTACCCCTGGGAGTGCACACGGCTCGGCTGCAGAGTACCCGTCCGGCTGCAGAGTACCTGTCCAGCTGCAGATTGCAATCCACTGCGGTGTATGGGAACTTGGTTGACCCAGAGTCGGCTCCATACACACATACGTGGGCCTGTGGGAGAGGCAAGGCTACACGGGTGAAGGCAAGTTTACCCAACACAGAATCCAGCCCTGGGCAAACTGTGAGGTCTTTACTATTTTTATCAGACTTTTCTGCTAGTACAGGTTCTTTTGGCAGGGAACCAGAGCATAACTGTATACAGCTCCACCCCCTGGATAAGTGAGGTGTCCACCTCAGAGATGGGGCAGAAAAACAAACCTTACAGGAGTGGAGTCAGGCAATTCGACTGTTACACCAAGAACCCCATTGGATCCAAGCCCAGAAGACAAGAGGAGCAGACAGCTAAGAAATTCCAAATGGCCAAAGGCCCCCAAAAAAAACAGAAATCAGGGTGTTATGATCCCAACAAAAAAAGCCATGCTATTTCATCCAATCCATACCACATCACCACAGCCGAAACACATGAAAATGATAACAATTCTACATTATAGAAAGTGATAGAGTCCCTTCAAGAAGAACTTAAATCTATTAAAGAATTCAAAGAAGCTACAATTTCACAAACAAAAGCAATGGATAATACCATTAGAGAACTCCAAAACAAGGTGGCTCAACTTGAACAGGTAAGAGACAGGCAATGGAAGACTTCCAGGCAAAGACAAGCAAATGGAGCAGGAAATGTACAAAACAAATAAAACAATTCAAGACATGAAAATGTAAATGGAAACAATAAAGAAAACACAGTTAGAGTTGAAAGTGGAAATGGAGAATCAAGGGAAGAGAACAGGAATTATGGATATGAGTACCAAAAATAGGATTCAAGAGATGGAAGGCAGGATCTCAGGCATGGAAGATTCGATGGAAGAAATAAGTACAACATCCAAAGAAAATAAGAAAGCTAATAAATCTCTCACACACAACATCCAAGAAATCAAGGACTCAATGATAAGATGGAACATAAGAATTATAGACATAGAGGAAAGAGAAGACTCTCGACTCCAAGGTCCAGGAAATATCTTCAACAAAATCATAGAAGAAAACTTCCCAAACCTAAAGAAAGAGATGCCAATAAAAATCAAAGAGGCTTACAGAACACCAAACAGATTCAATCAGAAAAGAAACTCCTCTCGCCACATAATAATTGAAACTCCAAATATACAGAACAAAGAAAGAATATTAAAAGTAGTAAGAGAAAAAGGCCAAGACAAATACAATGACAGACCCATCAGAATTACACCTGACTTCTCCTCAGAAACTTTAAAAGCTATTAGGGCCTGCACAGATGTCCTACAAGCCCTGAGAGAACATAGTTGCCCAGCCAGACTACTATACCCAGAAAAACTCTCTATCAACATAGATGGAGAAAACAAGATATTCCATGACAAAATCAAATTTAAACAATATCTACTGACAAACCCAGCCCTAAAGAAGATCCTAGAAGGAAATTTCCAAACCAGAGAAGAAAACTACACCCAAGGAAACACAGGAAATAGAAATCTCTATAGCAACTAAACAAAAAGAAACACAAAGATGACCACATTTACCAAAATAATGGGAAATAACAACCCCTGGTCACTAATATCCATCAACATCAATGGACTCAACTCGACAATAGAAAGACACAGACTTACAGATTGGATCTGTAAACATGACCCATCTTTTTGCTGCATACAAGAAACACATCTCATTATTGAAGATAGACACTATCTCAGAGTAAAGGGTTGTGAAAAGGTCTTCCAAGCAAATGGACCCAGGAAGCAAGCTGAAGTAGCCATCCTAATATTAAACAAAATAGACTTCCAATTGAAGTCAATAGAAAAAAGACAGAGAAGGGCATTACATACTCGTTAAAGGAAATATTCATCAAGAGGTCATCTCAATATTGAACATCTATGCTGGAAATACAAAGGCACCTACATTTGTAAAAGAAACGCTTCTAAAACTTAAATCGCACCTCGATCCCAACACTTTAGTAGTGGGAGACTTCAACACCCCACTCACAACAATGGACATATCATCAAGACAGAAGCCAAACAGAGAAATAATGAGTCTAACAGAGATCGTGAATCAAATGGACCTAACAGATATCTACAGAATATTTCACACAAACACAAAAGAATGTACCTTCTTCTCAGTACCTCACAGAACCTTCTCCAAAATAGAACATATAGTTGGACACAAAGATAGCCTCAACAGATACAAGAAAATTGAAATAACCCCCTGTATCTTATCAGACCACCATGGAATAAAGTTGGACTTCAACAGCAAAAGAATCAACAGAAAGCCTACAAACACATGGAAATTGAACAACTCTTTACTAGATGACCACTGGGTCAGGGAAGAAATAAAGAAGGAAATCAAACAAAGACTTCTTAAAATCCAATGAAAATGAAGGCACAACATGCCCAAACCTATGGGACACAATGAAATCTGTGCTACCAGGAAAGTTCATAGCACTAAGTGCCTTCAAAAAGCAAATTGTGACAGCCCATATTAGCAAATTGACAGCTAAACTGGGTGAATGGGAAAAAAAAGAAGCAAACACTCCCAAGAGAAGCAGAAGCAGATCATCAAACTTAGGGCTGAAATCAACAACTTAGAAACAAAAAGAACTATGCAAAGAATCAATGAAACCAGGAGTTGGTTCTTCGAGAAAATCAACAAAATAGACAGATCCTTAGCCAAATTAACTAAAAGACACAGAGAAAAAAACCCAAATCAACAAATGAGAAGTGAAAAGGGAAAAATAACAACAGACATTGAGGAGATCCAGAGACTATTTGGATCCGACTTTAAAAATCTATACTCCACCAAATTTGAAAACTTAAGTGAAATGGGCAATTTTCGTGATAGATTCCATCTACCAAAGCTGAATCAAGATCAGATAAACAGATTAAACAGCCCTATAATTCCTAAGGAAATAGAAACAGTCATTAAAAACCACCCAACCAAAAAAAGCCCAGGGCCAGATGGCTTTAGCACGAAATTCTACCGGACCTTCAAAGAGGAGCTAACACCAATACTCTTCAAACACTTCCTCCAAATAGAATCAGAAAGAACACTACCAAACTCATTCTATGAGGCCACAGTCACCCTGATTCATAAACCACACAAATACCCAACAAAGAAAGAGAACTTCAGACCAATCTCCCTCATGAACATAGATGCAAAAATACTTAATAAAATATTAGCAAACCGAATTCAAGAACACATCAAAAGTATCATACATCATGATCAAGTAGGCTTCATCCCAGGAATGCAGGGATGGTTCAACATACAAAAGTCTATCAACGTAATTCACCATATACACAAGATAAAAGAAAAAACCACATGATAATCTCGCTAGATGCAGGAAAAGCATTTGACAAAATCCAACACCTCTTCATGCTAAAAGTTCTGGAGAGAACGGACATACGAGGACCTTACCTAGAAATAACAAAGGCAACATACAGCAAGTCAGTGGCCAACATCAAAGTAAATGGAAAACTGAAGCATTTCCTCTAAACTCAGGGACAAGACAAGGATGTCCACTTTCACCATATCTCTTCAATATAGTACTTGAAGTTCAATAAGACAACTAAAGGAGATCAAGTGGATAAATATTGGAAACGAAGAAGTCAAATTATCCTTATTTGTAGACGACATGATAGTATACATAAGCGACCCCAAAAATTCCACCAGAGAACTCTTACACCTGATAAACACCTTCAGCAAAATGGCTGGATACAAAATTAATTCAAAAAAATCAGAAACCCTTCTTTATAAAACAAATAAATGTGCTAAGAAAAAAATAAGAGAAACAACCCCCTTCACAATAGCCATAAACAATATAAAATACGTGGGGGTAACTCTAACCAAGCAAGTAAAGGACCTATACAACAAGAACTTCAAGCCCTTGAAGAAAGAAATGGAAGAGGCCTTTAGAAGATGGAAAGCTCTCCCATGCTCATAGATAGGTAGGCTCAACATAATAAAAATGGCTATCCTACCAAAAGCAATATATGGATTCAATGTAATTCCTATCAACATACCAACCCAATTCTTTATAGACTTGGAAAGAGCTACTCTAAATTTCATATGAAACAACAAAAAGCCCAAAATAGCTAAATCAATCCTGTACAATAAAAAAACATCTGGAGGTATCACCATCCCAGATTTCAAGCTGTACTACAGAACAATAGTAGTAAAAACAGCATGGTATTGGTATAAAACAGATCAGTAGATCAGTGGAATCGAAATGAAGACCCAGAAATAGACCCACACACTTATGGCCACCTAATTTTTGACAAAGAAGCCAAAACGGCACAATGGAAGAAGGACAGCATCTTCAACAAATGGTGCTGGTCCAACTGGATGTCCACTTGCAAAAGAATGAAATTAAACTCATACTTATCACCTTGTACAAAACTTAACTCCAAGTGGATCAAAGACCTTAACATAAGGCTGGTCACACTAAATCTACTAGAATAAAAAGTGGGGAAAACCCTCGAACTCATTGGCACAGGTGACAACTTCCTGAACAGAACACCAACAGCTCAGGACCTGAGACCAACAATCAATAAATGGGACCTCATGAAACTGAAAAGCTTCTGTAAGGCAAAAGATACTGTCATTCAAACAAAATGGCAGCCTACAGACTGGGAGAAAATCTTCACCAATCCCACATCTGACAGAGGGCTAATATCCAAAATCTACAAAAAACACAACAAATTAAATGCCAAGAAACCAAATAAATAAAGTTGCTAAGAGACAAGCAACATCTCCTTATCCAAATAAAAGAGATAGATAGGGCCTCTTCAAAAACCTCAAGATATCTGCAGAATATGGCATTCAAAGATGATTTCTCAACTTTAGATTTTTTTTTTATATCGAGACATATCAACGCCTGACAATACTCCCTATTCTACTCCAAGTAGAAGATGAGCATCAAAGAATCTCCAGTGGGAGATGATTGAATTAGTTGCAAGCCTATCTCTTGGCAGGAAAAAGCCCTTGCTCCAACTGTAGACAGAATGCTGTCCAAATAGGACAAAACTTTTAAGCAGGTAAGTTGACAGCCTAGCTCTGCCAAGACAGAGTAGGCATGTCCTTCATAATTCCTGCTTTACAATCAATGTATGTCAGAGAAACGGGGCCAAACTACTGAAGATTGATGCTGTAATGTATGGAGAGAAAATGTGAACTGTCCAGGCAGCCACTGGTATGTCATTTCTTAGTTTTGGAAGCTGCAGGCCCTGTACTTCCTATACAATCAGATATATTTACCCCTCTCAGGTTTCTGAGGTGGCTGAAGAATAGATAGCTAGAGTCTCATAGTTAAATTTTGATTTGTTTAGGAATCAAGAGAGTGTTCTGGTTCTAAGAAGATGTTTTTAAAATTGTGATGAATGTTGAGTTGGATATAGAACTTTAAACTCATGGAGATGGGTAGATAGTAGAATGTTAAAGACAGGTGCCAAATACATATGGACTGGACATTGGGATTGTATGCTAAGCCATATAACTCTCATATTTGTGGCCTAATTACCTCTGTTGTTTTGTATTTATTATTTTAAGAGAAATAGCCATTTGTTGGAATGAACGGGGGAGCTGTTGAGGGGAAAAGATATATCTTAAACTTTAAAAAAACGGAAGGGGATGGGTGGGTTGAGATGGAAGAGGGTGGGAGGAAGGGACTGGAGGGGGGAGTAGGGAGGGGATTGTGATTGAGATGTAACTTGAAGAAATAAATAAAGTAAAAAAAATAATAAAGAACAGAAAAGATGAATCTATTAAATGCACTCAGTCATCATTCACAAAAAAACTGATGTTCAGAAAGATTCAGATATAAGAATTTCAAATCCTATCTAATTAATCTGATCTATTTTTTAAAAACATAGGAATCATTTATGTTAGCCATGTATGACAAATAAGAAACAAACCTACAAGATGATTTCTTCTCTCCAAGTATTTCTACCCATGCATGAATTTTTAAACAGAATAGTTAAGTCCTTCAGCAGAAATGGCTGTATAATTTTCAGACATTGACTACCTGACATTTTTGTATCTGTGGTAACTCAATTGCATTAGGACATGTTGACTCTGTTGTGTGTTGCCCAAAGTTTATCGTCTCATTCTTTTAATAATATGAACACTTGTTGTCTAGCACAAAAATACATTTCAAACATATGTCATGAATGTCTATGTATGTGGCCAGTACACTTCAAGAAAGAAGCTAGGGTGGTGTCTTTTCTTCTGTGCCTATGGTGCTAAAAATGTTGTCTGAAGAATGCCAATCAGGGAGTATCATTACTGCCAGAATCCTGAAAAGGAATCCAATCAGGGCTCTGTGGCAATTTCTTGACTTTAGAAGGAGACAGCACACATTGATGCAGAAATCCATTTAAAAGCAAGGCTGCTGACAACTAAACTTCAAGAAGGCAAAGCCTTTACAAATGGCCAGAGACACATTGTGCTGACAGCAGGAGCTATTGACTTTCCCCTCCTACCCCCAACAATCCCTTGCCAAGGCTGGAGAAGCCTTGCAGGATGGGGGTGGGGTAAGTAGCTGGTTTGTCTCTGAAACTACCTGCTGCCAGTCAGTTTGGCTTCATTTAATGCAGCAGGTGCTCCCCAGGATAAAATGAAAGATCGTGAGAGAAATTTTTTTTCTTGTTCTTTCTCTTTTTGACAACTCATAGATGGCAGGACTTGGTCGAGATGAAAGTTCAGTTTACGTTGACAAGATAGCTTTTCCTCCTAGCTATTAACCCAGCCAGTGGCCTGTGATGGATTAGGGAAAGGGACACATGAATATTTAACTTTCTCCAGCTTGACTCCCCTTTTTTATTCCACACATGAAAGCTGTAGTTGAACAGAGAAAATATATGCCAGCATTTTAAATACAACCCCTCCTTCCAAAGAATAACTAGTGTGTTGTGTTTGTTTTGATTTTACAATCTGTCCCTTTCAACATCTCTGATCTACAGAAAGACAAAATTTGCATAAGGTTACAATGATATATTGCCAGAGTTGAGTAACTTGAAGATGAAGTCAGATGCCTGACTGCAATTTTTCTGTTTACCATAAGTTTCCTATGTGGGGAAAAAAGTGTCTGAATATAATGCCAAAATTTCACAACTAAAATCAGTGATGGTAACACAGGATTATGTTGTGCTGAATGAAGTATCTGAATGCTATACTTAAGTATACAGAAGTTACCAGAGAGTCCCTAGAAAACACTAAAGCTGCTGAAAAAATAAACACTACCATTACAACTTTAGACACGTTTGATAAATGCATATAAATAATGTAAGCTAAAACCTAAAATGACCAATGTATATATTTGGCTTACATAATACATTAATTTAAAGTCAACACCGTCACTTTTACTACTGAAGAAAACCACTAAAATATTCCTGTCAAAAGTAGAATAACAAGTGAAAAAACACAAGGAGACATATGTCATGCAAAATTGAGAAGATCATATTCAAATTAAACTTTTCTTATTTTAATTAAGTTCTTGTATGCATCCACAATTATAGTGGAAAAAATATTTCACCACACATCATGAAATTTTCAGCATTTTTAAAGACCACATCTTCATAAAATAAAACACAGCACAATATCCTACACAAGTTCCTCTACTTGTGATTGGGCCACCTGGTCCTTGATTACCACTTCACATGATGACATTTTGGTAATATGGCTACTTAAATGGAGGAAAGAGATAAGAATAGAAAAATTCAATCATTCATTCATCAGAGTTGATTAAAATTTGGTCCTTTGATGCAATAGTTTGAAAAAAATTGTTTTCTTCACAGGTCATTGGTAATAACATAAGCAGACTTGATCTGATATTCTAGGTGAATAAAGCAAGGAGTTTCCCAGACACATCTCAGCCCATGTTTCACAGCTGGAAGACTATGTTCTAGAAAGCTAAAGGTCTGCACAATCACCATCTAAAAGAAAACAAGTGTGTGCCATGGTTTTAGTTACCAACGATTATCATCAGGAATATCCATTAATAAGATTAATTAATCAAGACTATCCTACACACACACACACACACACACACACACACACACACTACGTTTAGCCAGACATGCATAATACCAAATTCTTCACCAAATTAGCTATCAGAAGATTTGTGACATCACTCTGTGATGTCTGTATACAACGATACTGAAGCATCGTTGACCTATCCAGTTCAGCTCTAAGTTAGAAGAACTAAGGATCACAATAAGGAACTGTATTAATTCAAAAGCCTGGTGAAGAGTCTGTTTTATGATGTTTTGCTCTGCTTGTTTGAATGATATTATTGAAAGAGAACTTACATGCTATCCAGGATGCCCATTTAAAGTACCCATTTCATTTGCTTTTCAGTATAGAGCACGTAATCTGAATATTGTCACAGCTCAAGACAGAATCTGCATAGCCTCTAAAGATCTTGTCATCTTACCCATTTGCAGCTCCTGACAATTGTTCATCTGCATTTTGATTTCATAAGTTTTCCTGCTTCAAATACTTCTTATAAATGAAATCATATATTTTGTGTCTGGCAATACCTTATAAATACATATACATATAATTTTGAATATCTGCTAAAATAATTTAAGATTTAAAATGGGGAGAGAAGAAACAGTAAATGGGAAAGTATTATTTGCTCTGAGATACTGATTCTAAATGTTGGATAAAGGTGTTCCAAATGATGAGAAATGGGACAAAACTTTCAAACTCTGTAAAAGTATTCACAACCCTAGGGATGATAGAAATGAACCTATTGTCTCCTTATTCATTCAGTTATGAAACTGCACCAACAGAATAAGATTCGCTTGTGAATTTTTACTTTCAATAATTAAATGACACAATAATATAATCAGGGAAATAATTACAAAGGTACATAACTGAAATTCTCAATGCTTTATCCAGGTCTTCCTCAAAAACCATGAGAAAAGATATGCAAGCAGTCTGTTTTGTAAATACAACTCTGATAATTATTCTATTGTTGCCATGTGGAAATAAGCACATATCTACTATATAATACTCTTTGTGTGTTATATTTATAGTTTTGGGTTATTATTATTAAAGAACTGACCATACACCATGTCAAGGGCACAGTGGGCTTTTATGGGCTTCAAGTCCATTAAGCCAAAAATAAAATTTTATTGGCATGTAGCCAGGCTCATTCATCCACACATGTTTGCTTCTGCATGATGGTCATCAAGGTAAGTTGTAACAATGACCCTATGACCTGCAAAGCCTAAAATATTTACAATATAACCTTTCAGAGAAAGAAATACAGATGTTGTAAAAGTCCCTTCCCTGTGGACTCTGATCAATATAAATAAGCGAAGAGAACTAAGTGAATAATTAGTTGAGAGTTTTCATTAGAGAAATTCATTAAGTAGTTCCATAGTAAATTGTACTTTAGTTTAAGAAATCATTGGATTATTGACTATTAATAGATTTTTCTAGGCTTACATTTTCAAAACATCTAAAAGATACATTTTAAAAGCAGAGTTAAATAATATAGTGTCTGTTGAAATCAAACAATATTGATAATTAAAATGTGCCACTTGGTTTATTATTTACCACCATCATGATTACACTGCTATGTTAATGAACTTGTTTAGAAAAATGTAGATTACCATTTTTCAGCTCTACCTAGATTAGTATGTGGTTAGCTTAATGTACATTGACGTATCTAAGGAGAAATCAAATATCCTAAGTCAGTTATTTGAATAAGTGAATTGTTTCAGTTATTTCTCTTTAAAAAAACTTCTTATATCTCTCCTATGGCCCGTTAGTATTAATTCTGTCTGTAATGAACCCATCAAGATCATTTATGTCTATTTCTACAAAGTATGAGAATATGTATGACAACACAGTTGTGCTTGAAGTCAGCTTTGATTGTAGCTCTTATTTCTGACATACATTATTTTCTTATTTATTTTGATTTACATTTGAAAATTCATATTTATTATGCCACTAAGCATTTATTGTAGCCTTCAAGTTTCTAGTGAACTTATTTGCATTTCTTTATAAATATCATTCTATTGCTTCTCCACAGTAATTTATATATATAATTTTAATCTCATTAGAACTTGACTATACTATATTTAATACAAGTTTCCAATCAGGTTATACCTACTAATTGATTTCCTTACTTTTGGAAGTTTTAGAATATTGGACTTAATTTTGGTAAAAATATTAATTCCTTAATAATTATTAGTATATTATTAGCCAATTTTCATAACTTTAATGTTTTCTGTTCAATTAATTTTTAAAATAAATTTATTTATTTATTGCTTTGGGTTACATCTCCATCATAGTGTCCTCTTTCCACCCTTTCCAGTCCCGCCATCCCACCCTCTACCCCCTAAACCTTCCATCCCACTCCACTGGAGTGGAGTGTCCCTACATAACAGTCTCCCTCCCTAGTTCAGCAGTCATAAGAGGGCCAAGAGCCTCCTCGTACACTGGGGTGCTACAAGGCAGTATCACCAGGGAAAAGTGTCTCATTGACAGGGAGAGAAAACAAAACAAAACAAAAGTCTATGTCCATGTTCCCTTTGGTGCGTTGGTTGTAGTATAGATATCCAGTACTATATAGCTAAAATCCAACTATAAGTGAATAGATGCCATGTGCATCCTTCTGAGTCTGGGTTAGCTCACTCAGGATGAGCTTCTCTAGTTCCATCCATTTGGCTATAAATTGCATAATTTCATTGCTTCTGATAGCTGAGTAATATTTCATTGTGTAGATGTACCAGTTTTTTTAAATCCATTCTTCAGTTGAGGGACATCTGGGTTGTTTCCAGTTTCTAGCTATTACAAATAAGGCTGCTGGGTGATCCAAGATGGCGGCGGCCTGAACGGACGCATTTTAAGCTTGGGGAAAACCGTGATTGATATAAGACATAGTACAAAAATATCTAAGAGACCCGACCCCCCCCCCCCCCTCTCACCCAACTACCCGGGTACCACAAAAAGTCCCTGGGCAGGATGCTCCCTCCCACTCTCGGATACGTAGGGAAGCAGCTGAATCCGAGAATCAGGATCACCCTCCCCACCAGGAGAGACACACCGGGTAAGTTCCAATCTAATACCCAGGGAGCAAAGGCTTGCAGACCCAAGGGAGCTAGCACGGATCAGTAGCAGAATACCTACCATGCTGTAGACTGCAACTCACTGCGGTTTACAGGAACTTGGTCACCATGGTACCACCTGCCAGGTTCCAGAGCCAGCTCCCGGTGGGGGGGGGGGGAGGCGGATTTTACCCACCACAGGATTCAATCCTGGGAAAACCAAGAAGTCCTTTCCATTATTATTTTTTGCTACTATGGACACTCCTGGCAGGGAGCCAGAGCGTAAGTGTATAAAGGTATACAGCTTCGCCCCCCTTGATAAGTGAAGTCTCCACCCGAGAGGCGGGGAAGAAAAGTAAACCTTACAGGAGTGGAGTCAGACAAGTCGACCGCTAAACTAAAGCTTTGGATCTAAGAATAGAAGACAACAGGAACAGAGAGGTAAGACTTACACATGGCCAAGGGCCCCAGAAAAAGCAGGATTCAAGGTGGAATGACTCCAACAAAAGAAAACGATGCCATTTCAGCCAACCTGGATCACAGCACCACAACTGAAACACATGAAAATGATAACAACTCTACATTATGGAAAGTCATAGAATCCCTTCAAGAAGAACTTAAATTTATGAAGGAATTCAAAGATTTCACAGACGAAAACTATGGATAACACCATCAGAGAACTTCTAAACAAGGTGACTCAGCTTGAACATGAAAAGGACAGGGCAATAGAAGACTTCCAGGCAAAGACAATCAAACTGGAACAGGAAATGTACAAAACGAATAAAACCATTCTAGACATGAAAATGGAAATGGAAACAACAAAGAAAACACAGTCAGAGTTAAAAATGGAAATGGAGAGCCAAGGGAAGAGAACAGGAACTATGGATACCAGTAACAAAAATAGGATTCAAGAAATGGAAGACAGGATCTCAGGCATGGAAGATTCGATGGAAGAAATCAGCACAACATCCAAAGAAAATGAGAAGGCTAAAAAATCTCTCACCCACAACATCCAAGAAATCAAGGAGTCAATGAAAAGAAGGAACCTAAGAATTATAGGCGTAGAGGAAAGAGAAGACTCCCGACTCCAGGGTCCAGGAAATATCTTCAATAAAATCATAGAGGAAAACTTCCCAAACCTGAAAAAAGAGATGCCAATAAAATTTCAAGAGGCTTACAGAACACCAAACAGATTAGATCAGAAATGAAACTCCTCTCACCACATAATAATTGAAACTCCAAATATAGAATACAAAGAAAGAATATTAAAACTGTAAGAGAAAAGGGCAAAGTCACATACAATGGCAGACCCATCAGAATCACACCTGACTTCTCCTCAGAAACTTTAAAAGCCAGAAGGGCCTGGGCAGATGTCCTACAAGCCCTGAGAGAACATAGGTGCCCAGCCAGACTCCTATACCCAGCAAAACTCTCTATCAACATAGATGGAGAAAACAAGATATTCCATGAAAAAAATCAAATTTAAACAATATCTCCTCAAAAACCCAGCCCTACAGAAGATCCTAGAAAGAAAACTCCAACCCAGAGAAGATAACCACATCCAAGAAAACAGAGGAAATAGAAATCACCACAGCAACTAAACAAAAAGAAGTACAAGATGATCACCTATACCAAAATAATGGGAAATAACAACCCCTGGTCACTAATATCCATCAACATCAATGGACTCAACTCGCCAATAAAAAGACACAGACTTACAGACTGGATCCGTAAACAAGACCCATCTTTTTGCTGCATACAAGAAACACATCTCAGTACTGAAGTTAGGCACTATCTCAAAATAAAGGGCTTCTAAAACTTAAATCACACATCGATCCCAACACTTTATTAGTGGGAGATTTCAACACCCCACTCACAATAATCGACAGACAGAATTAAGACAGAAGCCAAACAGAGAAATAATTAGTGTAACAGAGATCATGAACCAAATGGACCTAATAGATATCTACAGAACGTTTCACCCAAACACAAAAGAATACACCTTCTTCTCAGCACCACATGGAACCTTCTCCAAAACTGACCATATAGTTGGACACAAAGATAGCCTCAACAGATACAGGAAAATTGTAATAACCCCTTGTATCCTATCAGACCACCATGGAAAAAAGCTGGACTTCAACAGCAAAAGAATCAATAGAAAGGATACACGCACATGGAAATTGAACAACTCTTTACCAGATGACTATTGGGTCAGGGAAGAAATAAAGAAGGAAATCAAAGACTTCTTAAAATCCAACGAAAATGAAGAAACAACATACCCAAACCTATGGGACACAATGAAAGCGGTGCTACAAGGAAAATTCATAGCACTAAGTGCCTTCAAAAAGAAAATTGTGAAAGCTCATATTAACGAATTAACAGCCAAAGTGGGTGAATTGGGAAAAAAAGAAGCAAATACCCCCAAAAAGATCTTTCACCAAATAGAATCTGAAAGAACATTGCCAAACTCATTCTATGAGTCCACAATCATCCTGATTCCTAAAACACACAAAGACCCAACAAAGAAAGAGAACTTCAGAACAATCTCCCTCATGAACATAGATGCAAAAATACTTAATAAAATACTAGCAAACCGAATTCAAGAACACATCAAAAGTATCATACACCATGATCAAGTAGGCTTCATCTCAGGAATGCAGGGATGGTTCAACATATGAAAGTCTATCAACATCATTCACCATATAAACAAGATAAAGGAAAAAAAAACACATGATAATCTCACTAGATGCAGAAAAGGGATTTGACAAAATCCAACACCCCCTCATGCAAAAAGTTATGGAGAGAAAGGGCATACAAGGATCATACCTAGAAATAATAAAGGCAATATACAGCAAGCCAGTGGCCAAAATCAAACTAAATGGAGAGAAGCTTGAAGCATTTCCTCGAAACTCAGGGACAAGACAAGGATACCCAGAGTGGGAAAAGAACTTTACCAGCCCCACATCCAACAGAGGGCTAATATCCAAAATCTACAAAGAACTCAAGAAATTAAATGCCAAGAAACCAAATAATCCAATCAAAAAATGGGGGACGGAGCTAAATAGAGAATTCACAAAGGAGGAATCCCTAATGGCCGAGAGACACCTGAAGAAATGCTCAACATCCTTAATCATCAGAGAAATGCAACTCAAGACGACTCTGAGATTCCATCTCACACCTGTCACAATGGCTAAGATCAAAAGCTCAAATGACAGCACATGCTGGCGAGGGTGTGGAGAAAGAGGAACCCTCCTCCATTGCTGGTGGGAGTGCAGGTTTGTGCAACCACTATGGAGGTCAGCATGGCGATATCTTAGAAATCTTGGAATAGCTTTGCCTCAGGAACCATCCATACCACCTCAGGGTATACATCCAAATGACTCCTCATGGCATCATAAGGAAGTCTCCTCATCTATGTTCATAGCAGCCTTATTTGTAATAGCTAGAAACTGGAAACAACCCTGATGCCCCTCAACTGAAGAATGGATTAAAAAATCTGTGGTACATGTATACAATGGAATATTACTCAGCTCTCAGAAACAATGAAATTATGCAATTTTCAGCCATATGGATGGAACTAGAGAAGCTCATCGTGAGTGAACTAACCCAGACTCAGAAGGATGCACATGGCATCTATTCACTTATAGTAGGATTTTAGCTATATAGTACAGGATATCTGTACTACAACCAACACACCAAAGGGAACATGGACATAGACTTTTTTTTCCTTTTTTTTTTCAATTTGTTGTTGTTGTTAGTTTTTGTTGGTTTGTTTGTTTGTTGGTCTGTTTTTTAGTTTTCCCTCCCCAGCAATGAGACACTTTTCACTGGTGGTACTGCCTTGTAGGCCCCAAGTGTATGAAGAGGCTCTTGGCCCTCATAGGATGTCTAAACTGGGGCGAGGGACTGTTATGGGGTGTCACTCCACTCCACAGGAGCAAGATGGAAGTGTTAGGGGGTAGAGGATGGGAGGGTGTGGCTTGGAAATAGGGAAAGAGGACAATATGATGGAGATGTAACCTGAAGCAACCAATAAATACATTTATTAAATTTAAAAAAGCAGGTAACAGGTTTAAAACACTGTAAATAAATTAAAGGTTACAGCTGTTCAACCTGGTTTTATAAACCACCAAGAGTCGAAAAAACTTAGAGCTAAGGTAAAATACATGAAATACATGGAGATAGCCCATACCTTTAACTTCAGCAGAGACAAGAGGAGCACTATAGAGTTAGTTGTCTTATAAATTCTAGAGTTACAAGGAACAGGGTGGTGCACACCTTTAATCCCATCATTCGAGAAGAATACACCCTTAATACCAACACACTAGAGACAGAAACAAGCTCAAGGTCAGCCTGATACAAAACAAGCTCTACATAGGGAAAAACTTGGATCCAGAAAAACTTCTTTGTGATTCGGTGAGGAGTCATTTGGATGTATACACAGAAGTGGTATGGCTGGATCCTGAGGCAGAGCTATTCCATGTTTTCTAAGATATAGCCAGATTGACCTCCATTGTGGTTGCACAAGCCTGCACTCCCACCAGCAATGGAGGAGGTTTCCCCTTTCTCCACACTCTTGACCTTTTTCTCTTACAGCTTTTAATATTCTTTCTTTGTTCTCTTCATTTGGAATTTCAATTATTATGTGGCGAGAGGAGTTTCTTTTCTGATATAGTCTGTTTGGTGTTCTGTAGGCCTTTTGGATTTTTATTGGCATCTCTTTCTTTAGGTTTGGAAAGTTTTCTTCTATGATTTTGTTGAAGATATTTCCTGGACCTTGGAGTCGGGAGTCTTCTCTTTCCTCTATTCCTATAATTCATAGGTTCCATCTTTTCATTGAGTCCTTGATTTCTTAAATGTTATGGGTGAGAGCTTTTATGGCTTTCTCATTTTCTTTGGATGTTGTATTTATTTCTTCCATCGAATCTTCCATGCATGAGATCCAGTGTTCCATGTCTTGTATCCTATTTTTGATACTCATGTCTGTAGTTCCTGTTTTCTTCCCTTCATTCTCCACTTCCACTCTTAACTCTGACTGTGTTTTCTTTATTGCTTCCATTTCCAGTTTCATGCCTTGAAAGATTTTATTCGTTTTGTACATTTCTTGCTCCAATTTGCTTGTCTTTGCCTGGAAATCTTTCATCTCTTTTAAATCTTTCATTGCATTGTCTCTTTCCTGTTCAAGTTGAAATGCTTTGGCTTGAAGCTCTCTAATGCTATTATCCATTGCTTTTGCTTGTAAAATTGTGGACTCTTTGAATTCCTTCATAGATTTAAATTCTTCTTGAAAGGACTTTATCGCTTTCCATAATGTAGGATTGTCATTATTTTCATGTGTTTCAGCTGTGGTGAAGTGGTCAGGCCTTGCTGTACTATCATAGTTGCATTTTGTTGGGGTCATTTTTCCCTGACTTCTGTTGGTTCTGTTTTTTTTTTTTTTTTTTTTTTTTTTTTTTTTTTTTTTTTTTTTTT
>CAJQZJ010034004.1:2353530-2373744 GCA_907164525.1 Lophiomys imhausi
TTTTTTTTTTTTTTTTTTTTTTTTTTTTTTTTTTTTTTTTTTTTTTGCTGTCCTTTTGCCATTTGGTTGTTCTTAGCTGTTTGTTCCTGTTGCCTTTGGGCTTGGTGACAAAGGGGGCATTTTGGTGTAGCAGTCGTATTGCTTGGTGATCTGATGTTTTCTACTGGCTGGATGGAGCCTTGTGTGGAAGTTCTCAGTGTGTCTCCCAGAGCTCACTCCTTCCTATTTTGTCCCAATTGGGGACTCAGGTGAGGGGTTGTGTTGGGATGTGTTCCTGTAGGTTCCTGGAATCCAACTGGTTTTTGTATAGATGACAGTGCAGGTTGGTAGTCTGCAGACTGTTGGGTGAGGTTGTAGTTCCCCTGCAGCTTACATGTCAGGACCGTGTTTGTGGTCCTCCCCATTGCTTTCAGGGGGTTCTCAGGGTCAATGTGCATCTAATAGCCAGAAGCACTGTGAGCTGGTGCATCCCACTCCCAGGCAATGAGGAATGGCTTGGGATTGTTTCACTGCTCACAAGTCAGAGCTCTCTATGTTGCACACTGAGTATTCAGCCTGCAGTGGCTCTGGTGGTATGGTCCTGTGTGTCCTGGCACAGATTCTGTGAACTCTGGAGGTCCCAAGTTTGGGGGTTGAGACCGCCTGCTGGAGTCTTGAATGGACCCGACTCCAAGCCCTTAAGGTGAGTCACTCAGCACTGTCCCCCAAGCCAAAACTTCACTGTTCCAGGGGTGGAACTATATATGCTTAAGCTCTGGTTTCCTGCCAGAAGGGCCAGCACTAGCAAAAAAGTCTGATATTAAACCCACAATTTGCCCAGGGCTTGGACCCTGTGGAGAACAAATCTGCCTTCCATCCTGGCCACTTGCCTTTCTGCCACTCTCACAGCTCCACCTATGTGTGTATGGAGCTGGCTTTGGATACTGGCAGTTGGGGCCACTGTCTTCTGATGGTGTAGTGTTAAGCATTCTAAATGTTAATTAATTGGTCCTGCTTTCTGTCTGTTACTTACATTGATTCTGATTAATTAAATAAAATGCCGAGGCCTGAGATTGGGCAAAGACAGGGAAAGGTGGGACTTCCTGATATTAGAACAGGAGCCCTGCACTTTAGACAGAGGATTAATTCATTCTTGCCAGGAGCAGCAGGAAAGAGGATGCACACTATGGGTTAGAAAAAAGAACCCCATTCAACATGGCCGGGAACATTGGCATATTGTGGAGAATGTAGTCCAAGGGGACGTATGTATATACGGGGTCATATTTGGGTAATAGAATTAAGAGCTAGCTTAGATGGGCCAAGATTGCACAACCCAGGCCTAGGCTTGTTAAAACCCATGCGGTCTCTGTGTGATCATTAAAATGGCAAAATAAAGATTAACAGCCACAAATCAATTAACAATAATCTAAATAATGGTAAACAATTTAATTAATTATTTCTACAAAAGGCACCCAGTGTAATTTAATTATTTTTTTTTCTTTTTTTACAGTCTTCCAAGTTCTCGCACACAGCAGTGGAGTTGCAGTATAACCTGCCACTGGAAGTCTATCCCGCCACTTAGTCCAGCTGCAGTGTTCTTTCCCATGACCATATATCCAATAGAGGGGCCTATATGTGTGTCCAACACCCCTCTGGGGAAGCACAAATATGCTTGCTTGTGCTTTCCAAAATGCAGCTCTGGACCCAGCAGCCACTCCACTAAGAGTGTATCTGGCTCCCACAGGTCCACAACCCTTCGCTAAATAACTGGGACACCTGCGTGGAATCTGGGGGCCCAGGAGGCTGGTGAGCAACCCTGTCTGGGGTTCGGATCTGCCCACTAGGTATTCGAGTGGCTCTTACCCTGTCCCTCTCCTGGTGACGATTGACGATTCCAGATTCCCGGATTCAGTGGCTTCCGTTGGCCTATTTTGCTGAGTGTCCAAGAGGGGAGGAGAGTCCTGCCCAGGAACTTTCAATGGTCCCTGGATAGCTGGGTGAAACCCAGCGGGTTCGAGTCACTCAGATTGTTGCTCAGTGTCTTATAACTCTGTGGCTTTATTGCTGTTTTCCCGCGTTCAAAATGCATCTGCTCGGGCCACTGCCATCTTGGATACCCCTGTTCAACTAATTTTTAATATCAGTTAAACAGTGTTAATCATTGTGATCATTTATCTATAATTATTTAGAAGCAAAATTTGACTATAATAAATTTAAAAATATATTAATTTAATTTTAGATAGATTTCTTTTGATCTTGCCATATTTTGGAAATATGTGAGAATATATGTTTTCTACTATGTGAAAATTAATCATAGTGTATATTTTAAAATATGTTTTCAAATTTTTCTGCTTCCCAAATGTTCTGAATCTTATCTATAAAGTACTGATAGGAATGTATAGCATAATGCTGCTCAAATTGTTAAATATGAGTATGAATACATATGAAAACATTGAGCCACCATGTTGGCTAGCTTTGTGTCAACTTGATACATTGTAAAGTTATTTTGGAAGAAGAAAACTCATTTCAGAAAATTTCCCCATTAGAGTGGCCTGTGGGCAAGCCTATAGTGCATTTTTGTGATTCATGCATGGTATGAGAGGCCCAGTTCACAGTGAGTCACTACTGGTCCTGGGTGCTATAAGAAATTAGACTGAGCAAGTCATGATGAACAAGCCAATAAGCAGCATTCCTCCATGGCTTCTCCATCTACATAACCGTGTCTCATTAGGACTTGACTAGAATACACTTAATACAAGTTTCCAATGAGGTTATACTTACCAATTGATTTCCTTACTTTTGGGAGTGTTCAAGATAGTTCCTGCCTCTGAGTTCCTGCCTTGAGTTCATGCCAAACTCCTTAGCTTATGGCCTGTGATGTGCAGCTATAAGTGAAATAAGCTGTTTCTCCTCAAAATGATTTTGGTCATGTTGTTTAGTCACTGCAATAAAAATTCTAGTTAAAACAACATTTTTTTAACCAAAAATCTTGTGTCTGTCTCAGTCAACCCTCAGAATACACAGTTTTGCTCTCTGACAAGAAAGAAGTTTCTTTTCTGAACTACCATATAAATCATGTGAAAGAAAGATATGCCCTATCTGTGCTATGGAGTTTTGAGTATACTTTCAGAAATATAGCCACCTTGGCCAACATGTCAACATCTAAATTTCGAGAATAATTTAAACATACCAATCTAATGTTCTTTTACAGTAAACTCTAAGTTCATTTGGCATAATTACTTCTTTAAAAATAATAAAATTGAAATTCAGAAAAACATAAGTCCTGTTACCTATCTCAGGCAAATTACTTGAGAATTAAGATTCAAATCAGTTTCCTTTGAATTAGTCTCTTTTTTTGAATTTTTAAAAAAAATTTTGAAGTGTTTCATTATTTCAATGCTAAAATACACATTATGTATCATATGCGTATATATAATATTTAAACATCCATAAGTAATTCAATAAATAATGTTACTATAAATATTAATACACAGAAAATCTTTCCTCTCC
The DNA here is from genome assembly GCA_907164525.1 of Lophiomys imhausi. Classification (NCBI taxonomy): domain Eukaryota; kingdom Metazoa; phylum Chordata; class Mammalia; order Rodentia; family Muridae; genus Lophiomys; species Lophiomys imhausi. The sequence goes on from CAJQZJ010034004.1 coordinate 2,357,020, forward strand.
CTCATCAACTTTCTTGAGTGTGTATGTGCATGCATGTGTGTGTCTCCTTGGCCACATGTGTTTGTCACAAGATGACTGACATGAAGCAATTGTAGGAAAAGAAAAGGATAAGTGCAGAATTACAGACTTGCTCAGTCCCTTCAATGTGATTATGTCATGTAAGACTTTGAATTAATACTTAAAAGTTTCTTCATTGGAATTAGTATCAGATCATAAATGCATTAAGAATTGTTTTAATAAAGAGTGCTTGATCTGCTTTTAAGTACATGAAGTATTTCATAGCAGGATGTATTTTTTTGTTTCTGTTTGCTTGTTTGTTTTTTTTGTTTGTTTGTTTGTTTGAGAAGGTTTCTCTGTGAAGCCCTGGCTGTCCTGGAACTCTCTCTGTAAACCAGGCTAGCCATGAACTCACAGACACCCTCCTGCCTCTGTCACCTAAGTTCTGGGATTAAAGACATATTCATAGACTCCAGGCTTTTTTTTTTTTCTTTTTGAAGACAATGTCTCAGTAGGGTTGAATTGCTTTGAACTCCTGACCTCCTTGCCTTCATCTCCCAAGTACCGGCATTGCAAGTATACACTAGCTACCATGTCTAAAGGCAGCACATTCCTTGGAAAACTTTTGGAAAAATTCTTTTAAATTTTTCCTACAATTAATCCCTTAATAAAATGAAAGAACAAGAACATAATGTATTCAAAATACCTTTAAATATAATAAAATAAATTATCAGAAAAAAATTTTATAATTTTTATCAGCACCATCATAACATGCTGTCACCAATCCCACAGGTTAGTATGAATTTGTATCTCAAATCAAGCACATCAGCATTAAGGAAAATGTACGTGTGTGTAGGGGTATATAGTCTGTCATAGGGTGCCATATATTAGTGAGAAATCAAGCCTTAACCTGATGTTGCATATTCAAGACTTGACAGGCTCAGTTCCCAAGCAACCCATGTGATTCCTGTGGACAAATAATGTAAACTAGCTTCCATTCAAACCCCAGGCCAGAAGAGTTCATCACTCAGAGGGCAAGTGTGCTATCAGGTCACAAACACATTGTCATCGCTCTTTCTTTCCAACATCTATGCTGAAAAGAACACTCATTCACATTTGGACAGCCCTGTTTTTTGTATGGTCTTCAGTTCAGAGGCCTTTAATTATAATTGGACCAGGGTGTGATATTAACAAATAAATACATTAATAATAAAAAAAGAAAAAAGAATATCAAAATTTTTCTCACCTTATAATACTTCATTAAAAACAACAACAAAAAAGTGTCCTAAAAACCTAAGAAAGAGGTACCAGCACTGAGAAAAGATATTGAATTTGTTCTATGAATGGAAGAAAAATAAAAATGAAAAATTTCAAAGAAGTTGCATCTTTAAGAATTTGACCTGCATAGGGGGCATGCCTTTACTCCCAGCACATTGGGGGCAGAGGCAGGTGGATTCTTCTGAGTTCAAGGGAAGCCTGGTCTACAACGCAAGTCCAAGACAGCCAGAGATGCGCAGAGAAACCCTGTCTAGAAAAAAAAAAAAAAAGAATTTAATTTACTGTCTGGCGTGGTGGTACACACCTTTAACACCAGCACTCAGGAGGCAGAGGCAGGCAGAGCTGTGAGTTCAAGGCCAGCTTGTTCTACAAAGCAAGTCCAGGACTGTTACACAGAGAAACCCTGTCTTGAAAAAAACGAAAAATAAATCAGCAGGAAGTCATTTTAAGAGAGTGACATTCCATCTCCAGAAGGTGGGGTAGATGATTCCCCTCCCCTTCTTTGGTCATTTGATGGGTTATAGATACTTGTTATTTAGGGGGAGAGATTACAAATTGTGAAATGGTCTTGTTAAAGAGGTTTTGGAGGTTAGATCCAGGGATTTCTCTCTTTTTTTTTCTTTTCTGTATTCTTCTCTAGCTCCTATGTAGGGGTGAAAAGACTTGAGAAAAAAATGGGATATAGACAATATAGGAATGATAAAGAAAAAAAGGACAGATTATTGAATATGATCTTATATCATTGTATATTGATACAAAATTAAGACTATATTTGGCTAAATCAGTATTGATCTTTGCATATTGATACAAAATTAAGATTATATTTGGCTACATCAATATTAATCTTTGTATATTGATATAAAATTAAGATTATATATATGGCTACATCAATATTTATCTTTGTATATTGATACAATACTAAGATTATATTTGTCCACATTGGTATTGATCTTTGCATATTGATATAAAATTAAGGTTAACTATTTTTAAGGTATTGTACCTAGGTAACCCTTAAAAATGAAATGTGAAGTTTTGGCCTTTTGTTAGCAACTGTCATAAACTGCTTAGGATAATTAAGAAATCCAAACTAATGGTCATTCAAGCGTGTCATTTTGTTAGGTACTAGGGCAGTCTATCATAGTTATTTTCTAAGTTAATCAGAAATCAAGTTGCTCAGAGACAACCAACATTTGCTTATCCAAATATAAAGAGACAGATAGGTGGTCTTCATAAACCTCAAGAGATCTGCAGAATATGGCATTCAAAGATGTTTTCTTAAGATTTTTTTGATATTGAGGCATGTCAGTTCTTGGCAGCACCCCCTGTTCTACTCCAAGTAGATGATGATCATTGAAGAATCTCCAATTGGGATGGTTGAATTAGTGGCAAGCCTTTCACTTGGCAAGAAAAATCTGTTGCTTCAACTTTAGACAGAATTCTGTCCAAACAGGACAAAACTTGGAAGCAGGTAAGTCGACAGCCTAGCTCTGCCAAGACAGAGTAGGCAAGTCCTTCATAATTCCTGCTTTGCAATCAATGTTTGTCAGAGAAAAGGGGCCAAACAGCTAAAGATTGATGCTTTAATGTATGGAGAGAAATTGGGGACTGTCCAGGCAGCCACTGGTATGTCATTTCTTAGTTTTGGAAGCTGCTGGCCCTGCACTTCCTGTATAAAAACATATATTTATCCCTCTCAGGTCTCTGATGTGGTTGAAGAATAGATAGCTAGAGTCTCATAGTTAAATTTTGAGTTGTTTAGGAATTAAGAGGGTGTTCTGGATCTAAGAAGTTGTTTTTAAAATTGTGATGAAAATTAGGATGGAAGGTGAGTTGGATATAGAACTTTAAACTCATGGAGATGGTTGGATAGTAGAATGTTAAAGTCAGTTGCCAAATATGTATGGACTGGGCATTGGGAATGTAGGCTAAGCCTTATAATTCTCATAATTGTGGCCTAATAAATTCTGTTGTTTTGTATTGTATTTATTGTTATAAAAGAAAGAGCCATTTGTTGGACTTAAAGGGGGCACTGTTGGGGGGGGGGATATACCTGAAACTTAAAAAAAAAAAAAAGGAAATGGATGGAGGGGTTGAGGAGGAAGAAGGTGGGAGGGTAGGACCAGAGGGCGGAGTAGGGAGGGGTTTGCGAATGAGATGTAACTTGAAGAAATAAAAAATAAATTTATTAATTAATTAAAAACCTGAAAAATAAATTAATTTACATGTGCTTTATCTGAATTTTAAACAGAATCAGTTTTCCAAAAAGTGTAAACTCTATATAGAGTTTAACTGCTTATATCTTTACTGTTTTATAAAAGTAGAATATGTAGTTGAAATGCAGGTGATGAGTCAGGGTGGAGATGGGATCTAACAATTTGCATGACACTCTTTAGTCCTAGTATTCTATTTTAGGAAATTTGGTTCACTAGAGAACATAGAAAACTGTAGTGTAGAAAGAAAGAAAAACAGAATGACGGGAACACAGAAAGACAGATAAACATAAAGAAAGAAAAGAAAGCATAAGTTCTCTCAGATGATAAATTTGCATGCATGAGATGAGTGGTGTGCAAATTGTTTTTAATCTATACATTCATTATTTATAAGCATATTTCAATGAATAGTTTAATCATGATGTGTATCTCCTGAAGAGATAAGTTTCTGCCTTACTACCTTGAATAATTTATGTAACAAATACTCAAGACACCTTTCTATAATTGTTACCTTGAGTAATTTATGTAGCAAATGCTCAAACCAGTTTTTGGGCCATTCATACCTTGAGTAATTTATGCAGCCAATAGTCAAACCACCTTTCTATAATTGTTACATTGAGTAACTTATGTAGCAAGTACTGAAACCGCCTTTCTATAATTGTTACCTTCAGTAATTTATGTGACAAATACTCAAACCACCTTTCAATAATTGTGGCATTCATAAGCAAGGCCCTGACCCACATTTCACACTTTATGGTTACAAAAATGTCACTTCTCCCCACAGTAGAGTCACTAGTAAGAAGATAACTTGTGTCCTCACATGAAGTGACCACATAATTTAATGTCACACTCTCTATTAACTCTAGATATTTCTAAATTTCTTTCAGTAGTTACAAATTATATTAGCTGAGGTTTTCCATATACCATTTACTGAATTTTCCCAGAAGTAAAATGGAGCCATTATTCATTGAGTGTTTGATATGTGGCTAGATTGGTGCTATAATTTGCTGCTGTTTTATTGTATTCTATGTTTTTCTCACTAAATTCTTAATAGGTTTATAATTGAATAGATGCACATATATTTATAATGTATACATTATATATGTATATATATATATACACCATACAATTATAATGTGTTATTGATACCTATGGGCAAAGGTGCTGCAAATACCAAAATGATTAACGTAACATGATCTAAGTTATGAGTCATCAATGATGCCAACATTCAGGTGAGCAAAATTCAATGTATTGTCATTGTAAATATGAATTAAGTTGTTCTCCAAAACAAAAATAACAAAAAATTACAGAAAGTTACATAATGAACAGTACTCAGTTTCTCCTCTGGAAAGTTTGAAAATAATGTTCTTTAAATTGGCTAATACTTTTACTTACATTATGTGAAAACTATATAACTCAATGACTCGTCTTCAGAAAGTAACAAAAAATTTCATATTAATTATAAAAGATGAACTAATTGACTTGAAGATAAGTGAATAAATAAGTGATGAATAAAGTGGCTGATAGCCCACAGGGATTAAACTGAATTTTTGTTTTGTGAGATATTTTTCTAGATATTATTGGTCTTTAGTTAGGTAAATCCAGTAATACAGAGCTGTGCTTCTTGCTACTCATTTACAAGAGATATTAGGGGAAAAAACGACTAAAAAAAAAATGTGGCCGTGTGTTTCTACAAGTGTCAGAGTAAGAAATAAAATTTTAACTGTGAAAATGGAAGGTGTAAGGGGAGACAAAGCTCTGAGGGAGCCAGCGACTCTGAAGGAACAGGTGGGGTAAGGAGCTGCAGGCATCATGTGTGTGTATTCACGGGTGATATTAGTGCAGACACACCAATCTGCAGCTGTCAGTCAAAGGCATAACCTTCAAGCTCACCCTTTGCAAATCATCAGGACGACATTATCTCCATAATGGGAATACATGCCATAGGTATATATTGGGAGTGACACCTGTCTTAAAAAAGCTGATCCACAGTTTTCAATAAGTAGCTCTTACTGTCAATAAAGACAATGACTTGTTTTAGTTTTTACTCTTTCCATTTTTATACCTTGTTTTGGCATAAATGTAAGGCATTGATCAAATTTCTTCATTTACTTTCTTTCTCTTACTCTCCATTCTTTGTGATTATTATCTATCACAACATCCCAGGGGGAAATAAAGAGATAGAAAAAGACAAGAGAGTAAGGGTTTTTGAAGATGGCTTAGTGAGAAAATCACATGGAACTTGAGAGTAAGGACTGCAACCCTCTGTATCAGGTGATATGAACATGATCTTTCTCCCACAGTATAACACAAACTCAGCAGAAAAGGATAAAGATTTTTCTCTATATTCCATAGGAGGACTTAAATAGAAATTTAACTGACACATGGATATTTTCTTTCTAGAAAATCCTACATTTCTCGGTTCTTATCCTCAAGGTCTCTAGCCTCTGTTTTCTTTCTCCCCTTCCAATACACAGACTTTTGGGTTTCCTGTCCATTCTTCTAGTTCTGTCTTAATTTCCAAACCATTGCTTAGCACATCAAATCCAGTAGGAGAGATACTAATCCCAGGTGTACCAGCCATTGCTCTGGTTGCAGTTGGCTGGTTAGTTCTCTCTTTCCATGGCAAGGGCAGAGTCATGCTCACGAGAAAAGACATGTACACCTGGAACTGCTCTTTTTGCCCATAATACCTCTGTGAACAGCATCATTCAAGGACTCGGCATACACAATCCACATTCATGGCATTCCATGTCACATTTAGGACAATCGAGGAATTCATTTTATATTAAATAAAGTCTAGCCAGCGGCTTCTACTTATGGTGTTGTGTACTTTATGTGCGTTCTCTACCTGTCAGTAGTAGATTTCTTTTTTCTTAAACTTTTTAAATCTATTTTTTATTTCTTCAAGTTACATCTCAATCACAATCCCCTCCCTACTCCCCCCTCCAGTCCCACCCTCCCACCCTCTTCCCCCTCAACCCCCCATCCTCTTCCCTTTTTTTTTTTTTTAGTTTAAGGTATATCTTTTCCCCCCTAGCAGCTCCCCCTTTCAGTCCAACAAATGGTTTTCTCTTATAACAATAAATACAATACAAAACAACAGAAATAAATAGGCCACAATTATGAGAGTTATATGACTTAGCATACATTTCCAATGTCCAGTCCATATGTATTTGGCACCTGACTTTAACATTTTACTATCTAACCATCTCCATGAGTTTAAAGTTCTATATCCAATTCAGCTTTCATCCTAACTTGTATCACAATTTTAAAAACATCTTCTTAGATCCAGAATACCCTCTTGATTCCTAAACAACTCAAAATTTAACTATGAGACTCTAGCTATCTAGTCTTCAACCACCTCAGAGACCTGAGAGGGGTAAATATATCTGCTTATATAAGAATATCTAAAACTCCTAAATAAAGACTCGGTTCTGGCAATAGTTAAGAGAAAGCTGTGGAAGTACAGGATTCCAAATAGACCCCTTTATATGTCCCATTTGTGAGAGCAGAATATATAAACACTTATCGTTTACCAGGCAACACATTAGACTTTTCAAGCAAACAGTGTAGGACCATTACAGGAAGAAGGAAATTATCTTTTGGATTTGTCCTTTCTGTTCTCTTGAGGCATAACTTCCAACTCTGTAGGGGCAAGAGATCCAGTGTTGATTACACTTCAAGTTTATGACTCTTGTCATTGTTGTTGTCATTATCCATAGTATGAGGTGATGGACCAGCTCCAATGCAGCTGCAGCCAGGATTAGACCTCATGTTTCTCTAGCCTGCATCAAGTCATACTTACCCTCATTAACTTTGAGCATCATCTCCTTTCTCAACCTTAGAGCACATTTAAAATTCTTTTTTCCCATTTTAGCAGGTAATTTTTTTTGATGTCAGGTACTGATACTCTACATTAATTCTTCCCTACTAGACCCTGAATAATATAATACATTAAAATTCTAAACATAGCATTTATTTGGCATATCACATGGTTGGTAACATATTATTAAATGTCCTAAAAACTTAAAAATAATCTATGTTGAATTAAAATAAAAATGAATTTTCCAATATACCAGGAGCAAATGGTCAAATGAAGCAAAAAAAAAAAAAAAACAATCAAGCAAAAATGAAAGTTTTCTTACATTATCGTATTTCATTAGACTCCCTTATGGTTTTACCAAAATATCAGTTGCTACCTATTATTTACAACAGGTCACATGATAATAAAATGAAAAAAAAAAAAACAGCTAAAAGAACTCTAGAGAAAGCAAATGGAAATAATTGCCTTTAGAATATGATTCCCCATCCTAATGTTTCCCCATCACCCCCTCCCAAATGCTGGTGTCCCTGGGTTTCATACACACTACTTTTCAGGTTGTAGACTAAAATTCTGAAATTTCTCCCCTCTCTCTCTACATTCAAATCTGAACTCCACTGGAAAAGTTTTGTTTGCTTTGCTTAAAAAAATCCAGTTGTACTTATATAATAATGGCAGGGAACAGAGAGGAAATATGAGATTAACACTAGAGAATATAACATTTCAAATGTGGCTACAATCTTTGCCATACCATCATAGGAATAATAAAAAAAACCCTCTTATTTTTAAGTGGATTATATTCCATGCTTTCAAATCCAGATGAATAGAAAAAATATTAAGATTATGAAGCAAACTATTGAATGTTGACAGATTAAATCCAACTTCTATCTTTGGTGCTTTTTTCCCCCTTGTGCAATCTTTGTGGTGTTCAGCATTATTTTATTATTTATAACTTCATGAAAGTTTTGTCATCTAAACATTACCATCTTAAAATTATAAAATTATTGTACCAAGAGACTTTAAAAATAGAGTTAAGATAAATACATACAAGTTCTATTATCTGCCTTCTACATATTTACCAAATTATTATGAAAGAACATATTTTTTAAAAATAAGCATACTCATAAAATTTGTAAATGCATCAGAAATGTTAAATTGTTAACACTTGTGTTTGATCTAATGTGCCATTTGAACAAAAAAAAATAAAATAAAAAGCTGTGTGGACTCAGTATTAGGCATCTAACTGTTCTAGATACAAAATCTAAAACTTTAAAAATATATTTGGTCTGAAATACAGTCATGACATATTAAATCATCACAAAACAAATTATAGAAAAAGCAAAGCACAGTATATAATAAGAGGTTATATTGAAATGGTTCAGATGAAAATATAATTATCTCCCAGTGAGCACACACACTCAGAAAAGAAATAATAATCCCTATCACCTGCTGGATCAGTGTTCATTATTATGAAACAGGAAATTTCAAACACACAATTCATCCTACTTGTTGCAGTAAAATAAGTGAAGGTAGGTTTATTCTGACCACTCCTCTTCAGATTTACAAAACGGAAAATAGGTAACCATGCCACATATGTCCTCTAAAACCAGGCTGACATTCAAACAAAACTTTTTAAAATATCATGTCCTAGGAAGAAAATCATCATGAAACAAGTATGACAACTAAGTAGTGATTTATGAATGCTTGAAAGCTGTAGCTTTCGTGAAATTGGAAGGAAATTGTGCACATACATAGTTATATTTGTGACAAGTTGTGTGATTCAATTACTCTAAGAATCATTTTATGTAACACAGATAGATTTCATAAGATTCTCTACCAATTTTTTAATAAAAAATAGAGTACTATAATTGTAAAGAACTTAGTTCAGTCCTTATAGGATACACATTTGTAAATATCATTGTTATTGTCTGAGAAATCAATTATTCAAACAACAAATCCAATGCTATATATACTTCATCTCCACTTTTGAAGAGAGTTGGAGTTAATATTTTAGTAGGATCCTCTCTTATCTTAAGCAAGTATTAGTAAGTGAATATGTCATGTCAGTATGAAATTACACCTGCTATTTACAAAACACTTCATGAGGTTTTGCACAGAGAGACCACATTTGTGATTGTGTGTGGAAATCAGCAGCACAACTTGTTACTGAGGATAAGTCCTATGAAGGCCAACAAAACTATTGATGGAAAATTTCGACTTATACTCAGTATCTTTAATATTATGCATATTGCAAGTATTGCAATTCGTTATGTGAAATTAGAGATGTGAGAATACACAAATGGAAAGATCTTGTAAGTTATAATACAAACTTGCAATTGCTTAACAAAGCAGCTTCAAAAGGAAAAGGAAGGTACACTGTACACAGGGATAGGAAAATGCGTAGGTGTGAACTTATGGCCATGCCATTAAATATGCTTTTCTATTTAGTATATTTGAAAGAGGCAATATTCTGTTGAGAGTATGAAAGTCCTTGTCCCCACATGTCTCAGGGAAATTAGGAATGTTAAGCATGCAGAAGGGTTTCCTCAAAGGAGGAAAAGTTTTCTCCCATCCAAAAGGCTGGAAATTGGAGGTGATTAACAGTCTGGTGATCTCCATTGTCTATTGATCCTGGACATATCAAGCTTCCACAAACAGTACCTGAGGTGGTTAGTATTCTAAATAACTCTTATGTTATCCGTATAACTAGGGGCTCCCCCAAACTTCCACAACCTGGGCCAGAGGTGGCTGATAACCCAAATTACCTATACACTGTATAAACAAGACTGAACCAGATCTTTCCTTGGTTCCTTAATACAGGTAGATCTCCAGAACCCATCTTGAAAGGAATGACATGCACCTGAGTTGAATTTTAGGTAATTATGCTTCCTTGTGAACCAGGGATTGTATTGTACCAGGAAACATTTTCTCATATTATACTGTGTTTAAATACACTGGTAATAAACTTCTTGGCATCAGACTCCCAAAGTTTGATCCAGCCTAAGTCGGGTGAACTGAGATTGAACTAAGGGTGAACTAAGTTTTCAATCTCACCTCTTTGCAGATCATTTCCCTGCCTGCCGTTAAACTTATAGGGACGCCCTCAATATTCTTTCAAAATAAATTTCTTTTGGCAAAATAATCACTTTGACTATTACTGGAAAATAAGAATCAAATAGCAAACTACTTATCAGAGGTGCCATTTAGGATGCTATCTTAATGGTCTAGGAGATGGCCCAGTGAATAAAGTGCCTGTTGCACAAGCATAAAATCCTAAATTTGATCTACAGAATGTTTAAAAAAGCCAAGCACACTAATATACACTCTATTCTCAACATTAGAGAGATAGACAGGAAGATCCCTGAGGCTCAGTGACCACCCAGTCTCATCTAATCAGAGCATATTTGATTCCAAATATAGCTCAGAAAGAAAGAAGGAAGGAAGGAAGGAAGGAGTGAATTTTACAATATTGGATATGGAACATAAAAGTAAAAAGCACAATGATATAACTGATTAAAATAACAGGAGATTGCTAAAACAAATCTATGAGAAAAACTTCAAAAGGTTTAATTTCTACTTGTATAATGCTAAGTGTCTATAAGATGACATCAGGATGCAAAGGCAGTAACAATTTGATTCTTGGCTAAAAATTATTACACATGTAGCTAACATTAAATAAGCTGCAATAGAAAGAATTAAATGAAAGAAACATGTTTAAACTTAACTGGGCTATGTGATCCCCTATGGGGATCACCACTTAAGAGGGTTCTCAGGGAAAGGTGAGTGCACTGCCCACCCGAACCTTCAGCCTTTACTCTGAAGACAAACATATGTGACAGGGGTGATGCCTAAGCATTTCCCATTTTTAATGTTTTGTTCTTTGGCTTATATACAGAACCAAATAAGTGTTTCCACATGAGGCTATGTGGGCCAATCACATTAAAGTTCATCCCATCACACCGCATAGCACATCCCTGGTAACATGCTGACATGTACTGATCATGAGCATGGAAGTCTTGCTCACCCAATCAGCTATACCCACAATTGGGCTTCAACTCCTCCCCAGCATCTTCCACCAGGGCTATCTTAGATATCTCCCACAAGTTACTTTCATTTTCCCAGCAAGGAGGAGTTTTTCATAAGCCTCCATTTCCCGAGTCCCCACAGGGCTATTCATTTATTGTTATGTTTATTTGTTGCAATTTTTTGTTTCTTTCACACTATAAGGAAAAATGTGTCTCCTTTTGCAGCCTGAATTTGTCTCATGGATGTTTGTTGATTGGTTGACAATTCTAAAATAATCACTCAAAATGCTTTGCTTTTATCCTTAGTGAGGGAAGTCTCTCACTTCCCTCATATTATAAGAACGCATGTGGCCATGTGAGGACTTTTTTTCATATGGTTCTATTGCTAGATTAATAATACACCAATACCTTTTCCTTTGAGTTTGTTACCCTGACTTATATTCAATATATCTCCATCTTTGTATATCAGTTTAAAATGATAATATCAAAGCAAACTACAAAGGAAGTAAGAGAATTTCTTTGAAGCTTAATTTGAGAGTATGTTGCATAGCATGGAGCACAAATTTAACTTTGATCCTGTCAACCAAAAGGGAGAAAAGATAATGCAGGCTTCATAGTGTTGAGATGTTCAAAACAAAGAAATAGCAATGGGAAACATGAAAAAAAGAGAGATGAGAACAAGAGGGAGGTCAGGGGGTGCATCAGTCACTTCTAAACTGGGATATTTTGTATTTAGCTCATTCTCTAACAGACTTTTGTAAAATATCCTGCCTGAGAATTCTGACTTTATTCTGAATGTGGTAAAAATGTGGATGAGCTTATTTCTTAATATTTTATTCAACTTGGAGAGTTGATAATAAAATATTCTACAAATATAATTATGTATGGACTAAAATAGCTTGCCATTACAATACTGAAAGCTGAGGTCTTGAAACTGAAAAACAAGGGTATATGGGCAGGTTTGAAGGAGGGAAAAAAGGGGGAATGCTGTGATTACATTATAATCTCAAAAAATAATTTTAAAATAGCATATCACTATAGACAGATTCTTCAGTAATATATGAACTGAACATACATTAGTTTGAATAGAAATTGTTTTAGAATCAAGCTTTTAGAAGGTTTTAGAACTCAAATTATTTCAAAACTATCTGAAGTTATTTACTTTCATATTAAGGGAAGACTTAAATGTTTTATGATAGTCCTTCCCAGTAAAAAGATTATGTTGGAGAAAGACAAGAAACTTTCTTAGTAAGAAAACACGAATCATTTTCATTCTATAGGAGGTAGCTAGGGAAAGTAATTGGGCAGGGTCTTATTTATAAAAAGAAACATAACCAATAGGATAGAATGGAGTGAAGCTAGGAGTATTATAACCTAGACTTCCTTTTCATTTAACAGACATATTTACTGGAGTGGCTCCACTCGCCTGTACTGCCCTCCTGATTCTAAGCACTTGGAGCTGTCTACAGAGCAAAGTAGGCAGAGGAGAGAAAGCATATGCCATGAAGCAGGAAATTAAAGGATGATAGTGAGAAATGGGAAGGAAACTGTACTGAGACCACTATCACAGTGAAAATGTGGACGAGCTGCCTATGTTTTAAGATTACTCACAACCTCCAAGGATGTCTCCAGGAAAGAAGATGCTCACAAAGCTACTACTTCTTCATTCTTTCTTTTCTCTTTTGTTTTCCTTTGCTTTTCTTTGTTTTATTTGAGACACAGTCCAGGTTAGTCTGCAATCACTATGTAACCTAGAAAGGCAATCCTTCTTTCTGTCCCAGTATCCCAAATGCTGAGATGAGAGCTGTGAGCCACCATGACAGTCATCCTTCTCATAGACCCTAACCTTTAGGAGATCTGTGATCAGAATGGCCTTTGGGATAAGTGAGGGTGGCACGCAAGTAAGCGGCACACTATATGATTTCCCAGAAAAACAAAACCAATGGTATACATTTAAATAGAAGATTTAACAAATAGACTCATGTGATTTTGCAAACTGGAAAGTCCAGCATCTAAAGGATGGGACAGCATGTTAGACACATGGTATTGTCCAAGGTTTCACTTGAAACCAAAGGCCAATAGCTGCAGGTGGCCCTGTTGCCATGTGATAGCTTGCCTTTAACTGATTGGGTAAGGTGTGCCCACTCATGACAGACACCAAAGCTCACTGACTTAAACCTTGACCTCATTCAACATCACATTCCCAAAAATATCCATAAGTTAAATGTGATTGTGTACCAGGGTACCGCCCAGATAATTAGACAGTAAGTTCGCACAGCTCATCTCAGCTGTCCTGCATAAGTCAGTGCATATGCTTTATATTTTAAGAAAAAGATATCACATGTTCTCTTTTCCTGAAGTCGTTGCTTTTCTCTTTCATAAGATAATGTTGAAAATACATTCAGCATTGAAAATTGTGAAGTATCCAAAAATAGTTAATCTGGTCCTCCTCATAAACACTTGAAATATAGGCATTTAAACATTTCTTTAACTGGCTCTTATTTGCAGACTTGAGTGCTCAGTGAACCATAAAAGATTCAAGATGAGATCAATCTATGGATTTATTATCGCCATTAATATGGAGCTTTGGGAAAGTGTCCAGAACATTAGTTCTGAGTTATATCTAGATTTCTAATTGTGTCAATATCTATAGTATGTTTTTTCTACACCATTTTATAACACACAAAAAGGCTGGAGGTGGTTTAAAAATAAACATTTACTCAAACACAAACTAAATTTCAGTGCATCATTTGAAAAGATAATCAGTTTCATCAATGATATTTATTTTTTGTTTTTAAAAGATTTTGTTGTTGTTGTTGTTGTTGTTGTTGTTGTTGTTGTGTGTGTGTGTGTGTGTGTGTGTGTGTGTGTGTGTGTGTGTGTAGCAGGGGGTTATAAATGTGAGTCTTGTCAATGGAGGCCAGAAGGAGGTGTCGGTTCTCCCTGGAACTGAAATCATAGGCAGTTATAAAGCAACTAATATGGGTTCTGGAAACCAATTTGAGTCCTCTGCGAGATCAAATTTTGTAAAGTCAATCACATTTACAAATACCTCTCTTCTGAGTTAGGTTGTGTGGTCATCAGTAACTGTACTGACTTTAAACAAGGCCATTTGAATAAAACGGTTACTCTTCTATGTGAGACGCAAATATTACAAACACTAGTCTCTAATTTTCAGAAGCCAGGGTATTCTTAGCTCCAGCTATTTTGAGTAGAGTCTAAAATGTGTTAATGTACAGACATTTAGAATGGCAACATTACTGGAAAGTGGTATTGTCATTCTTATCATATGTAGAAATAACTTGGAATTCTGAAAGATTATAATACATAAAGTCTTTTGGCAGTTCAGCAAACTCTACAGACAGAAATAAAAACGAATGCATTCTTTTTTAAACTATTCAGAAAAGAAAGGATATTAAATGTGTAAATCTTTACAACCAGCTAGGGCAAAAGAGATCTCCAAAGGTGCTTTAAAGGGTTATTTAACTTGCCCACCAGGATGTAATGTAGTATAATTATTAGTAGCAGTTTCCATGATGTTTTTTTTCTTTTTCTTTTTAAATGAAGTGGCTATTACCAGTTGCAACTTTTGTTTGTATGTATTCACATAGGGGATTTTAAGAAAGGAAATCACTAAACTATTTTGCTAATATATAATCCATGTGTTTGCAACATTTCAAGATTTCCTAACTATGTGCAATTTTACAGCATACTACAGATTCACAAGTGTCACATAAAAAGTCTCAAAAGCCCAGTAGTGTAGACTTTGTGTTCTAACGCACCCTTTGAGGAATAGACACTGTCCTTGATGCCATACCAAGGTTTGTTCTCAAAATTTTTACCACAAAAGTGGATTTTTCACTTCAACTTAAACTGAATCTCTTTGGCCTTATGTACGCTTCTCTAATAAAATATCTACAGAAGCATTTTTAATATGATGAGGGTAAAACTTATCAGTCAGGACAATCTTCATATTAAAAAAAACTGTGGTACATTTACACAATGGAATACTACTCAGCTGTCAGAAACAAGGAAATCTTGCAATTTGCAGTCAAATGAATGGAACTATAAAAGCTCATCCTGAGTGAGCTAACCCAGACTCAGAAAGATGCACATGGCATTTACTCACAGTTGGATTTTAGCCATATTGTGCAGGATAACTATCCTACAACCAACACACCAAAAGGATCAGGAACATAGATTTTGCTACTTATTAATGGGACAATTTGCCCTAGGGGTGCTACCATGTTAGGCCCCCAGTGCAAGAGGAAGCTCTTAGCCCTCATATTACTGATGAACTGAGGGGGCTGAGATGTGGGGTCACCCCATGCCAGAGGAGTAGGATAGTTGGGAGAGGGAGTAGAGGGTGGTAGGGTGGGACTGAGAAGGGTGGAGGGAGGGGACTGTGATGGAGATGTAACTTGAAATAATAAATAAACGTAATAAAAAATGTTTTGGTTTGAGTGAATATAAAAAAATGAGATGTCCCTTCTCCAACTTAGTTGGCTTCTTTATATATATATGGAGCAAAAATTATATTTCATGCAAGAAATAATGTTTGATGCTTCATTATTTTAATCTTCACACTCAATCACCTAATTATCCCTAACAGACAATACTCAGCAGCACAGTACTTGAAAGTGGGGGCGGTATTGGACATGTGAAAATGTTGTGAATCTTTTCAAAGCCAACAAAAATTGATTAGTATCTAAGGAAGAGTATTTAATGCCCCTCATGTAACAAAACAGAACAAAATAGAGCTCCAATAAAAGAAAAAGTAATTTATATTTTTATTCAGTTTATTGGGCATTTAAACTGATTTTGAAATGTATAAAGTAGTGGAACTATCTACTTGTATCATTGGTGGCACAGGATAGTTTTTAAATTTACTATTAATCATATGCTACTATTTTTGCGTATATCTAAGGAAAGCAATGATTTGGTTGAAAAATATAGATAGCTTTATTGCACGTTAATTTCTTGCATGTTAATGTTTTTAATCAATGAGAACATTAGAATTTTATTTTCACAACCATATATATGGTTTATAATATATTTATAATTTATAAATATATTGGTACATATATTTAAATTATTTTGAAACTACATATATAGTGTAACAATTTTTGTTGTGTAAGCTGGCCAATAATTGATTAGACATATGTATTAGAAAGATTACCAAAGATTATTTTTTTAAAAAGCAATGTTTTTAATCTGTGCACTGTGGTGCAAAATCTAAAGTGCTTGGCATTCAAAAGCAGGATGAATATCACTCATTGAATACTAACATCAATGCCAGTGAGTTCTAAGCCAGCCAGAGCTACATAGTGAGACCCTGTCTCTCTCTCTCTCTCTCTCTCTCTCTCTCTCTCTCTCTCTCACACACACACAC
>CAJQZJ010034004.1:2373754-2465510 GCA_907164525.1 Lophiomys imhausi
CACACACACACACACACACACACACACACACACACACACACACACTAGAGCAATGCTCCTATTTGTAAAATTTACTTCACATTTAGTGCCTGATTAAGGAATTCCCTGTGGTTTGTATCCTATGAAGCCAATAAGAGCTAAATAATGATGTAGAGATTAACAGTATAGATTGTTTTGACATGTACATAGACTTAATTGAATGTTCTAAGGCATGTGAGATATCAATTTGCAAAATTCCTCTTGTGCAAATATGGGAAAAACTGGATATGCATATGGATGAAGAAATGGTACTCATGGAATGCTTGTGAAAATTCATGAGTCACAAACTAACCATGAAATACACCTTGAAACATATGGAAAAAACATTAAAAGAGATGGTGTCTGAAGTGTTTTAAAGAATTATATTTGGAATTTGCCATTTGTACATCATATTTTGTACTTTAAGCAAAATTAAGTTTTAGTTATAATAAAAATTAAAAATAGTTAAAAATTTTTAATGAATCAAATGAGAGTTTTCATGAAACTTGATTTCCCATTCTTAGCTAGATAGAGAACAAAGTTCAATTTTTGACTTTCTCCATAGAATGAAATATAGTAAATCAAAGAAAAAACATTAAAAGATCTAGAAACAAAACTAAATGTAAAAAAAGTATAAAATGATATGTCATCATACTTTAAGGCAAACTCTTAGTCTTGATAATGCCATTATTGGCAACATATGAATGTAATATATTAGAATACATGTTAGTGGCAGTAGATTAGTGTTCATTTATAAGGTCACATTAACTTGATCTTAAAGTTTATTGATTAGAATAGTTCAATTAATGAAAAGAAATTTTAATTAAAAATAAGGAAACAAAAATTCACATGTACTAGTAGTCAATTAAATATTTAAATTTATAAAAAATCTAGTTAATCATTTCCAGAGAGAACTGGAAAGATGGCATAACATTGAAAAGGTCAATTAAAAGCTTATTCTAGTTTTACAAAATAAAAATTATATACACAGAAATTAAGTAAATGTAGCTAGAGATCTTTTTATTGTCTACACCAGTGTAAATTAAATTTCTTGAACTATCAGATTAAGAAAATTAAATCTCTGAACTTGGAAAGAAAAGTCCACAACACTTTATAGCTAACATGCATTTAGTATAATTCTTAACTTTATCACCACTTATTTGAGATGAAGACAGTAGATATCTACTTAGTGTGCTAGTCTTCAAAGTTGAACTAAAGATCAGTCAAGATTCTGCCCCTAGAGGCATTGCAGATGTGGCTACTGTGTCATATATGCATCAGTAGGTGGCAGAGAGGAGAGAGGGTATGTCTACATTCAGTGTTTTGACCTATGAACATCTGAATGAATAGTACCATAACATTCCTCAGGCAGGGACTGAGGGTAGGGTGAGGGAAGCAAGCCAGATACCAACCCAACTTCAGTGTCATGGGGCCTGGAAGGGAAGCTAGCCTTTAAACCACCAGTCCAGCACCAGGCAAGCACCAGATGAGCTCCCAGGACAGAAAGCAAGCCAGACACTAGGGAAGCCCTGTCTAGCCCTGAATGAAGGGGTTGTGAGTAAACCAGTTCTAAGGGAATAAGAGAGCTAGCCCTGCATTCTGTCCACGTGGTGATATTGGCAGAGAGAGTCCTTTCACTTTCTTCTGCTTGCCACAGGTAGCAGGCAGGAAAATTGGCCCTGATGAGGACATGAAAACAGAAGAACTGATCCAACTACTTACCTGCTACAGCACTCAGGAGAGCAGGCCTTGCAAGTGGGGGTTGCAGGCCCGAAATCAGAGCTTTGAGTTGATTCACCCCATGGATGAAAGGCTGGAGTGCATGAAGAGGCCAGTTCCCCAGACCCAAAACTACAGGATATCCATGACAAAGGCAATAACAGCATATCAGAGAAGAGTCCTAGTGAGGTTCCAGTATTGACAAAGTAGCAGAAGCCAGAGGCCTCATACTAGACCAATGAGTTATTATAATGAACATTTGCAAGCAAAAACATGTGTACATAGGGAATATTGTGGGACACACTGAGACACACTACAGCTTCCACAATGAGATTTTTTTTTTTTTTTTTTATGTCGGGGAAGGTTGCAAGCATGGAGGGTGGATCTGAGAGCAAGTGGGAAAGGAGAGGGAACAGGGTGCATGATGTAAAATTCACAAAATAAAAAAAAACAATAAAAAGAAAAAAATATCAGCCAACACAATTACAGAGACAGACAAAATACAACAAAAACATTATAGAAGAAAAACAATATATTATTTTCTCATAATATATTTTATATATACAAATTATATTTAGAGTAATATAATAAACAAAATATCAGACATATTAAAAATAACAAAAAGTTAGCTTTTTACCATAGTAAAATAGCCAATGAACATATGACAAGAAGATACTACTATGTTACTCCTGTGACTGAATGTGTTTGTATGAATCAATATAGCCACATGTATTTAAAGAATGTACAAATAATTTCAAATGGTTTCCTAGCAAACAAAATGTGAACAAATTTTATATGTATGCTAGTAACTAGTTTATTTTTTTCTACTTTTATGAACTTTATTCTGGTACCAACTTTAGGTATTTAGATAAAAATTAAAAATATAGCAAGATTTCTATACCTCATATAATTTGGGAATACAAGAAGAAAGCTGATCAGTGCAGCCCTTATCAATGTAAAAAGATTAAGGTTATTATAGTAGCACTTACAGGCATAAAAACAGACCAGTACTTCCAGAGACAGAACCTGAAATTCAACAATACAAAAAGGAATTGTCACAGTTATTGTTTCTATTGCTGTGATGAACACCGTGACCAAAAGCAGTTTATAGAAGAAAATGTTTGTTTCACTTGCACTTTCATATCACAGTTCAACATATAAGGCAGTCAGAGAAGAAACTCAGAGAAGGACTGGGAAGCAGGCTTGATCCTCATGTCTTCCTAGTTTTCATTCTTCTACACTCCCGACCACCTGCCCAATGGTAGCACCACCAAAATGGACTGTGCTCTCTCCTATCAATCACTAATTAAGAAAATATCTCACAGTTTTTGTCCTCAGGCCAATATGGTTTGAAGCATTTTCTCATTTGATGTTCACTCTCTCTAAATAACTCTTGCTTGTCTCAAGATAAAATTAAACTACCCAACACAAGGATGCTATAAAACAGAAACAGTATCTAAGTCAGAAGGAAAAGAAGAACATATAAAGATGTTTACTTGAGCTATCAGATGATCAAAATTAAGTTAATTATATCCAAGATTTACTCAGGACATATTGAGTAGGCTTCTTTATTCTGAATGATAGTAATGGAACCCAGTCAAACATCAAGCATTATTTTGGAAACATGAATTTAAAATGAATAATCATGACAGCCCAGCATTTACTCCCCTAGATTTCTCTCATTGTGATATGATGTCACAGGGAATATAATCTTTGTTGCCTTTGGAAACTAAAGATTGAAATGTCAATGTAAAGTGATACAGAAATAATTAAATAGATGTGGGAAACATAAATAATTAAATTATGTAATAGAAACTTAAAAATGAATATAACTATCCATAAGTTAGAGGAAATTAAAAAATATAATATTTGAGGAAGAAGCCAGAATATTTTAACACTTCTATAAATTGAATAAGCAAGTGTTGGAAATGAGACCAAAAGGAAAATACAATAAAAATGTGAAGGGGATCATGTATGAATTAATGGTGTTTCAGAAGTAAATTACTTTTAAGTAATCTTTTAAAAATTTATCACTCATGCAGTTAGCATTATATACTATGACTACAAAGAAATGATATTTGTATAGTTATCTTTTTGTGATGTTTCCTAGGATGACACAAACTCACATAAGTGCCACAAGAGTCTTTTATTATTTTTGTGGTGTATTATCCACTCTAATTTACTTTACTATATTTAATTCTGCTATTTCCCTTCCACCTCTTGTTCCTTCCAATCCCCCAAAACTGTGTAGGAGAGAAAGAAGGTTAGAGGGAGAAGGGACATAGTTCTCCTTAAGCTACTTCCTGCTGATTAGGGTAGTTGGGTTCTTTAGGGGTAATACTAGTCTCAGTAGAAACCCAGGAGACGGCAAGAAGAACAAGCAGCAGTTTGGGGGTGAGCACAAACAGCCAGGAGAGCAGAATCGCCTTTCTTCTTTGTAGTCCTTTCTCTTCTTTGTAGCCCCCTTTCTTCTACTTCTTTGTAGAGCCTCTTTTCTCCTCTGGGCTCTAAAAAGAAGTAGAAGAAAAGGGGCTACAAAGAAGTAGGAGAAATGGGCTTTACAAAGAAGTAGGAGAAAGGGCTCTATAGGATACTAGAAATTCTCTAACCTATGTAGCTGCCTGCAAGTCATGCAGAAAGCTCCAAATATGGACTTTCACAAATCATCCATATTCTTGTTTGTAATCCAAGATGGCATCTAGTCACTTATAATTGGATTTTAGCCATATAGTACAGGATAACTATCCCACAACCAATACACCAAAAGGATCAGGAACATAGACTTTGTTACCTATTAATGGAACAATTTGCCCTAGGGGTGCTACCATGTAGGCCCCCAGTTCAAGAGGAAACTCTTAGACCTAATATGACTGTTGAACTGAGAGGGGTTGATATGTAGGGACACTACACATCAGAGGAGTGGGATGGGTGGGAGAGGGAGGAGAGGGTGGGAGGGTGGAACCGGAAGGGGTGGAAAGATGGCACTATGATGGAGATGTAACTTGAAGTAATAAACATTAAAAAAAAACCTGCTACTTTGATGTTTTGTTGATCTCTTATCTATAACAAGATAGCTTTTTAAAAATATTTATTACTTCAAGTTACATCTCCATCACAGGGCCCTCTTTCCACCCCTCTTAGTCCCACCCTCCCACTCCCTATCCACCCCTTCAAAGTAGCAGTTCTACCAGCATCCAACTTGATGAACCAATGAGTGTACTGGAATAGCTTATAGAAGTGTAGGTGAGGGATTACATACAAGAGTATGGGTGACTTGTGAAAGCCCATTTCTGGAGCTTCCTGCATGACTTGCAGGCAGCTATATAGGTTAGCGAATTTCTAGTGTCCTGCAGCATATAATCTTGGTAGGGAAACAAAGGTTGTACATTCTGTAAGTTTCAAATTTTTTTTGAGATTTTTAAGTTACATATTTCCTGGGCCTTCTAAATTCCATTAAATTTTAAGAAGTCTTTGATTTCCTTCTTTATTTGTTCTCTGACCCAGTGGTCATTGAATAGAGAGTTTTTCAGTTTTCATGTATGTGTAGGTTTTTTTTATTATTTCTATTGCTGTTGAAGTCCAGATTTAATCCACAATGATCTGATAAGACACAGGGGATTATTTCAATTTTCTTGTATTGTTTGAGGCTTGCTTTATGACCAGCTATATGACCAATTTTGGAGAAAGTTCCATGAGTTGCTTAGAAGAAGGCATATTCTTTTTTGCCTGAGTGAAATGTTCTAGAGAAATCTGTTAAGTCCATTTGGTTCATAACCTATATTAGTCTCATTCTTTCTCTGTTTGGCTTCTGTCTCAATAACTTGCCCATTGCTGTGAGTGGGGTATTGAAGTCTCCCACTATCGGTGTGTGGGGATCAATGTGTGATTTAAGCTTTAGTAGTGTGTGCCCTTGTATTTGGGGCATAGATATTCAGTACTGAGATATCATCTTGATGGATATTTTTCCTTTGATGAGTATGTAGTGTCCTTCCCTATCTTTTTAATTAATTTTGGTTGCAAGTCTATTTATTGGCTATTAGGATGACTACTCCAGCTTGCTTCCTTAGACCATATTCTTGGAAAACCTTTCCTAACCCTTTATTTTGAAGTAAAGATATTTGCTGGTGAGGTGCATTTCTTGTATACAGAGAAATGATGGGTCTTGTTTATGGATCCATTCTGTAAACCTGTGGCTTTTTATTGGGGAGTTGAGTCCATTGATGTTTACAGATATTAATGACCATAAATTGTTATTTCCTGTTATTTTGATGTAGGTGTTTGTAGTGATTTTGTTTGTTTCTTTTGGTTTAGCTGTAATTGAGTTTTTTGTTTCCTGTATTTTCTTGGCTGTAGTTACCTTCTCTTGGTAGAATTTTCCTTCTAGGATCTTCTGTAGAGCTGGATTTGTGGGTAGATATTGTTTGAATTTGGTTTCGTCATAGAATATCTTGCTTTATCCATCAATGGTGATAGAAAGTTTTGCTGAGTACAGTAGTCTAGTAGTCTAGGCTGGCACCTGTGGTCTCTTAGGGCTTTTAGGACATCTGATCAGGCCCATCTGGCTTTTAAAGTTTCTGAGGAAAAGACAGATGTGATTCTGATGGGTCTGCGTTATATGTTACTTGGCCTTTTTCTCTTACAGCCTTTAATATTCTTTCTTCATTCTGTATATTTGGAGTTTCAGTTATTATGTGGTGGGAGGAATTTCTTCTCTGGTCCAATCTTTTTGATGTTGTATGCCTCTCGGAACTTTACCGGCATCTCTTTCTTTAGATTTGGGAAATTTTCTTCTGTGATTTTGTTGAAAATGATTTTTGGTCCTTGGAGTCTGTAATCTTCTCTTTCATATATGCCTGTAATTCTTAGGTTCCATCTTTTTATTGAGTCCTTGATTTGTTGGATGTTATGGTTGAAAACTTTTTTAGGTTTCTCATTTTCTTTGGTTGTTGTACTGATTTCTTCAATCAAGTCTTCCATGCCTGAGATTCTGTCTTCTATCTGGAGAGTGTGTTTTTAAACACAGTTTTTCTTGTCACCCAAAATTTAATATTTCCTTTAATATTTTCCAATGGCTTTTTTTGCAAGAATAAATTATAATTTGATTGTGTTTGAGGAAATTTTCCATATATTTTATGTAAATAAAATTGTGTTTATTGGTGACCCTTTGAAGTATTAACATATCTAGTGTTTTACACAAAAGGATAAAAAGTAGTCATATTGGCTTCTTTAATATCTTGAACCAATTCTAAGTTTTCTTCAAATTAGTATTTTATTTTCTAGCTAAGCTTTTCTATGTTTAGATATTTATGAATGGTCTCATTCATTGTATTTCTAAATTCATTATTTTCAAAATGTTAACTAAAATATAATACATTTCTTCTCTTCCCTTTTCTCCTTTGAACCTTTCCCATGTCCCCTCCCACAAGCCTCTCCCATGTCTTACCTCCAAAAATTAATGGTCTCTTTTTCCTATTATTGTCACACACACACACACACACACACACACACACACACACACAATTCTACCTCCCAAGTCTGTTTAGTGTTACTCATATGTACATGATTTCATGACTGACCACTTGGCAGTTCAGTTGCTGTTAAAGCCTGAGTCTCATTTAAAGATGATATAAAACCAATGACGGAATAATTCCTCATTTGTGGTCAGAATCGTGGTAGGCATAGTGAGTTCCTAGACTAGAGCTGAGTTTTACTCCCGAAAAGTGGTTCTCTGTGACTTGTGGCTCTAATCTCTGTGCTCTTAGCTTCATCCTCTGGCTTTTGTTCCATAAGGAACAATGCAGGTAGACCATCAAGGAGCTTAATTTATCACTGAGTTTCCTGTAGCCAGAGATGTAGGACTTATGGTGTGTTTCTTTCTCTCCCTTCCAGAGCATAAGGGTATAATTGTTTATAAACTATGCAACTTTCTTGTGTATCAGAATGACTTACTCCAGGAGACAAAACTCACACCTACTCACCTTTTTCAATAGCCCCTCTTTGCCTTAAACTAAGAACCAAAGACCTGTGATCTAGTAATGTTAAAATTCTTAGTAGCCTCTCAAGAGGTATTTTCCTAGAGACTTATAATTCTTTCTCTCCCAAAAAGTCATTGACCACTTGGGGTTCGCTCTTCTGTATGTGACAGGGAAGTCATGCACCCATAACATCTTAACATTGTGATACTAAACAAGACCTTCAGAGTAACAGTAACAGTTGATCTCCCAGCATGGATCAAGGAAATCTCACAAGGTCTAACCCCAACTTGAAGAGCGAACCCCAAGTGGTCATCCATAAACATACATAAATATGAGCAACACTAAATGCACTTAATAATAATGAAAGAACATGAGGTCATGAAATTGAGAGAGAATAGGTGAATCATGGGAGGAGATGGGGTGAGGAAATGTGGGGTAATAGAATGTTTTTATTTATGAATACTTTATTTATTAGTATTAACAAACTTTATAAAATATCTAAATCCTATAACCTAAACCTATAATCTATCTAAGAATACCCTAGTACCTATCTATGAACACCTAACTACCCCTTTTTTAACTTTCTTAAAAGGATGTTAATATTCTTAGTGTAGGTCTGTGCATGATGATTTGGTTTATGGCAGTCCCAGCAGGCAGTTCCTTTCAAGCTTAGTGTCCATTTGATTTAACTTTACCAATTCACAAGGCCAGTTTGTTTCAACCACAAAATTGTGGCCAGCTTATAAAGTCAGTCTGTTCAAAGCACCAAACTTAGGGTGGCTCAGGTAACTGCCAAACTCCACTCACCTGATTCACTCTTCTGGGACTCTGGTGCCCCAAAACAGACCCCTTTAAGGAACTCTCTCTCATCAGGTTTTATGCCATGCCTTTGCCTCAGGCTATCGCAGCCTAAATTCTGCCAATGGCATACCTTCCCATGTACTTCTCCAGCCTGTGTCCTCAGTGGGTGAGAGCAGGAGGAAGAGAGTGACCGAGAGGAACTCTCTGATTTATATATCACATCATCTCGCTCCAGGGTCCATAAAGTCTCTCCAGATGACCAGCAGTCCTGTTGCTTCTCATGGCAACCAATGTCATAGGTGCACCTTGCTCAGTTTCTTAGCCATGCCCTTCAACAGGACAGTTCACAGGAATATGGTCTCAACTGTGCTTTGTCCATTTCAGCAAGCCAAAGGGATGCCAAGCTTTTCTTAGGTGTTGCCAGATGCCAAGTTGAACTGAATACTAATTCACTAAAGAGGCCTAACTTCTACCACAGGGATGGAAATGACACAGGGTGTATGAAATTCTCAAAAATAATAATAAAATAAATATGAAAAAAAGTTTTTAGCAGCAGTGCCATCTAGCAGAGAACCAGCCTCTCAGCAGTAAGAGCAATGCAACACTAACCACTGTTCTCCTGAGGTGCCTTAACACCTCTAATCTGAAAGAGTTGAAACGCACTCTTATTATTCATTGGAATTATGAAAGAGTTCATCTGTGAATCCATCTGGAGACATCTATTATTTTTACATATCTACTGTCGGAACATATTCTTCTTTCATTTTATAGTTACTACTCTTATTGATTTGTTTTAAATTTCAACCTGGATTGATTTGCTCTTTTTAATTTCCCTAGGAAATTACATTCTTCCACAGTTCATTAAAAAAATATTATAGACTTAAGGTTCGGGTGGGGGAAATTGTTCAAATCCCTCTGTTCTTGGTAAATTTACTCATTCCAAAGTATAATTTTGTGTATTTTGGCTTTATCCAAACTTTGGTCAGATCAGGGATGCAGACTAAATCAGATCAAACCTAAAGGAAATTTCATCATTTGTGACTTCATTGAAAAGGAAAAACAGCCAGAAAAATCCTTTGGGAATGTTTTACTTCAATCATAGCATACCAATTCACCTTAAACACAATAGGCCCACTTTTCCCTCTAGCACCAAAATAGACTTATGTTTCCTTGAAGGGCAGATGAAATACAGGCTTTAGTTGTGAGCCCATGCTGTATGAAAGTGGGTGCATCTAAGCACTAAAGTAGTCATTACATGCCATACACCAAAATGCTCACAGTGTGAAAAGCAGATTGTGACCAAATCAGTTACAAGACAGTTCTTAACCCCACTCGGCCCCCCATCGGGGCATATTCATAGGGAAGAATAGGTGTGGTTTATGGAGGCCTTTAGAGTTACTAAGAGCAAAACTGAACTAAAGATATGATGAGAAATATGCTCCTAAACTCTTTTTTCTTTCATAGGTCCCAATTCCATATATTTTTACACATATTCTTTATACTTTAGTCGTCAAAGTTATAGACATTTCTTTATTTCATTAAGAACTATGTTTTTCTCTCTGTTATTTGGGTTTGTGTTCTGGTTTCTCTCATGGCATTTTTAGAAGACAAATTGAATTAAAACACTTTACTGTCTCATATTTTACCTAAAATCAACTTTCTTCAATTTTGTCATTTTTATTTTAGGATTATCTAAAATTTATCTTTTAACACAAAACATTATATCTTAATAAGCTAGCTGAATTATAATAACTTGTTTTTATCACAGTCATTAATTACCTGATTGATTTGACATATAATTGACTTTTAAAATATATCAACATAAAAATACATGTAATTTAATATAATATTGACATTAGGGTTTGTAGATACTTTAGAATTCTGTCTGTAAAGTAATAAAAAAGTAAATTTAAATTTCAGTATTTTATTTCAAAAGTTATAACAATATGTAATGTATTAGATTTAATATATACTAAAATGAGCATGCTGATTTAACTGTATTAATTAAATAAGAAAAGTATTTGAAACTTAGAGTTCAAGCATGTGCATCTGTTCTCAAGCCCAGACATGCCAAAATCTAATGCTGGTTTTATTTAAATCATTGTGAAGCAAACGCTTCCTTCTGTCATATGTACTCATCCTCACCGAGTCTTCCAATTAATTTCTATATTTACTCATGTTTATATGAGAGAAGATTTTGATTATAAGAGGAAGGATTTTTAAAAAATATTCCTTCAAAAGTATAATCATTTCCACCTATCATTTCCCATTATTCTCTTAGGACATTTCTCTTTCATTTCTTCATTGAGCTGTATGTGTAAACAAGAGCTTAACATTTGCCAAGATCTGTGCTCATTTGCTAGAAATACAATATTGAGCAAGACGAATACTACCTGTCCCTGCATGCAACTTAAAATAGGGTAAGAAGGTTATTTTAAAAGTGAACTGAAAAGTATAATACAGTTTGACAAATGCTAAAGTAAAGAGGACACTATGGCTAAGATATAAGATAGAAAAAGCTCAGCCACACAATCTAGAGAGTAAGAAACATTAAAAACAAGAAACAGCTTTTGAGTAAGTCACCATGTTTGCATGTTAACTGTCCACTACAGCTCTAAGTCTACCAGAGTCTCTTGCCTGCCTGGGCAGTTTGAGTATTAATTAGGAGATTTGAATGATTTGTAAATTTCAAAGGCAGAAACCTGTTTCCATTTTTCTCATTGTTTTATACATTAGTACAATTTTTTTCACCACAAAATTTTATTAATATAAAGAGATAAAACACTAGAATCAGCCAAAATCAAGTCAAAGAATCACGCTTACAATGAAAAACCATCCTTGTGCTCCCAAATGATGTCTATGTTTGAAGGTTTATGACTGTGCATACAAGATTCCACCAACTGTACATATTGAACAAAAAATGATGTTTCAGCAATATTAAAGTTATAGACTACCTTTCAAATAACATTTCTAGTTTTCTATTTCTGGATCTTCTCCTGACAGGAAATAAATTTCAATTTTTAATGTATTAAAATAAATTTCAAAATTATATAGTCCATGTGATAGAATATTTCTTGAAGGCTTAAACAATGAATGTGTTTCTGTTGGCATCTCTTTTAGCTTAGCAACCAGATAGACATTCCTAAATGTAATCATCTCTGCAGACAGCCACTTTCCAATTTTTCATCAGCTGAGACAATTCAAGCTAAGTTACATGTCTCATACATCTGCTTTGACATAATGCCACTGAGGTATTATACATTTAACACATAAAATGTTTCTAAATGAATAATTCTTGATACCAACCTAAAGATGTTGGTTAGTAAACTATTCTGGCATTGAGACGAAGAAAATAATACATAATGCAATATTTTAACCAACACATCCACCTTAGGTGTAATCTATCTCAAAGGCTGTGACAGAGCTCTATGATAAAATTAAGTTTTCTCTGGAAGATTTTGACCTCTTACATTGGTATTATCAGACAAAATCTTTACTTAGCCCATATATATGAACCAAGAACCTTGGAAATTGAGCTTATTTTTGGCCTACATAACTTTCCTGAATCTTAAGATCTTTTGAAGATTAAATGGGAAGATTAAAGGGAAGTTGTACCTTTAAAAGTTGCTGTAACTAATAAAAAACATCTGGAGGTATCACCATCCTGATATCAAGCTTTACTATAGAGCAATAGTAATAAAAACAGCATGGTACTGGTATAGAAACACACCAGTGGATCAATGGAATAGAACTGAAGACCCAGAAATGAACCCACACACCTATGGTCACTTAATTTTTGACAAAGAAACCAAAACCGTACAATGGAAAAAGGACAGCATCTTCAACAAATGGTGCTGGTCCTACTGGATGTCTATGTGTAAAAGAATGAAATTAGACCCACACTTATCATCTTGTACAAAACTTAAGTCAAAGTGGATCAAAGACCAAAACATAAGGCCTGACACACTAAATCTATTAGAAGAGAAATTGGGGTAAAGCCTCAAACTCATCAGCCCACGTGACAACTTCATGAACAGAACACAAACAGCTCAGGATCTAAGACCAACAACCGATAAATGGGACCTCATGAAACTGAAAAGCTTCTGTAAGGCAAAAGACACTGTCCTTTGAACAAAATGGCAACCTACAGATTTGGAAAGGATCTTCACCAACCCCACATCCGGCAGAGGACTAATATCAAATTTTACAAGGAACTCAAGAAATTAAATGCCAAGAAATCAAATAATCCAATAAAAAATGGGGAACAGAGTTAAACAGAGAATTCACAAAGGAGGAATCCCTAATGGCTGAGAGACACTTGAAGAAATGCTCAACATCCTTATTCATCAGAGAAATGCAACTCAAGACAATTCTGAGATTCCATCTCACACCTGTCAGAATGGCTAAGATCAAAAGCTCAAATAACAGAACACGCTGGCAAGGTTGTGGAGAAAGAGGAACACTCCTCCATTGCTGGTGGGATTGCAAGCTTGTACAACCACTAGGGAAATCAGTCTGGCGATATCTTAGAAAATTTTGAATACCCCTACCTCAAGACCCAGCCATAACACTTCTGAGTATACATCCAAATGATTCCTCACCAAATTATAAGAAAGTTTCCCCATCTATGTTCATAGCAGCCTTATTTGTAATAGCTAGAAACTGGAAACAACCCAGATGTCCTTCAACTGAAGAATGGATTTAAAAAAAAAAAAAAAAAACACTGTGGTACAGCTACACAATGGAATACTACTCAGCCACCAGAAACAACGAAATCATGCAATTTGCAGCCAAATGGAAGGAAATAGAGACGATCATCCTGACTGAGGTAACCCAGACTCAGAAGGATGCACATGGCATCTATTCACTTATAATCAGATTTCAGCTATATAGTACAGGATAACTATACTACAACCAATGCACCAAAGGGAACATGAACATAGACTTTGTTTCCTGTCAATGAGACACTTTTCCTTAGTGGTGCTGCCTTGTAGGCCCCCAGTGTATGAGGAGGCTCTTGGCCCTCATATGACTGCTGAACTGGGGTGGGAGACTGTTATGTAGGGACACTCCACTCCAGAGGAGTGGGATTGAAGGGATAAGGGGTAGAGGGTGAGAGGGCGGGACTGGGAAGGGTGGAGAGAGGACACTGTGATGGAGATGTAACCTGAAGTAATAAATAAATATTAAAAAAATAAAACATATTAGCAATAGAAAAGTTAGTGTACCTTACAATTAATTGGCTCATTGAAAAACTCAGAAACATATATTAATATAATCTTGCCATTGATTTTTCAAATATTATCAAAAGACCTCTCTTTTTTTTCTTCTCTGCCATCTTAGGGCTTTTCTATAAGTGGTTCAATTCTTATGACTAATGAAATGTATTATAGTGTGGAATTTTAAAGTTCTCAAATTAAACCTCAAAATGAACTGTGGCCTATTTGATATAGAGAGGTTATTTAGTATCGTGCATATACATCCCCATTCTCTATAAGATATACTTCCCAGAATGTCAGGAAGTTAACACTAGTTTATCCATTACTGCTTTAATTCTCACTTGTTAATCACTGGGACATGTGAATGTCAGGCATTCAGGAATTGTGGTTTTCTCATTATTAATTACCTGAACACCTAAGTTCCTCTTCAAAAGAGACTCACACTCTTCTACCTGATCCAGTTCTGCACTATGTGCAAGTCTCCCTGTGATTACCAGGCAATAACCAATGTGGGTTGTAACTGTGGAATCTCAAGTTTCTATTGTTTGGTTATGGTATTATTTAGTTGCAGTTCTGGATTTAAATGAAACTCACATGCTGGCCTCAGCTAATGGTAAAATGTCTAGTGGCCCATTTCATGCCAATTTCTCATCTATATTAACTTACTTTAATTCTTCTCCTTGTTGCCACATACAATAATAGGACATGTCGGAGGATCCAAGATGGTGCCGACCATAGAGCATTATACCTGAGTAGTAGGTGAATGAGATTAGTCACTGTGGAGTGAATGTAAGGTCCTGTAGCTGACTGTGAAACACAGACAGTGTCTGAATTCCCAGGGTGAACACTGAGACTAGTCATCACACGAAACAGCTCACACAGTTCCAGGGAGCATCCCCCTGAGATCAGCCAGTTCAGTCACCCTTCTGGAGAGTAACTCCAGTGAGAGCAGATCTACACACAAATAAATCCAGCCCACGGCTCCAGCCACAGATCAGAGGCCCACCTATTTGCCTGATATCCAGCCTGCACGCAGACTTGTACACCGAAGAGGGAAAAACAGCTGGACCACAAGAGCAAAGATAAGTAAGATTTTTTTTTTCTGGAGTTTCCAACATGGCAGCACAGTGCACACTGTAGCTGAGAGGCAGAGACGTAACCCAGTCACAGCAAAGCAATTAGGACACAAGACTGACTGCAAACAGAGCCCGTGACTGTGTGTTCTCCACAAATACTAGGGCGGGTCACTCACCCTAGCACTCAAGCGTTTGAGGCAGTCAGCAACAGACACACTGAGGCTGTCACCCATCTTGGGTGGAGCTCCCTGCCTGCACAGTAAGCCTAGCTCCTGAAACAGAACAAATGTGTCAGTGAAGGGAGAACAGAGGACCAATCACAACTCTACCTGCTTTTCTGAGAAGACATACCAATTCCTAGGTCCTCAGAGGATAGACCTCTCCTGACTCCAATCCCCTGTATATTGCTCCAATTGGGTCACAATCAGTTGAGGATAGTGGCAGTCACTCTCCTCTCTGAGAGCCAGCCTATTACAGGAAACTACCCACCATCTGGAGGTAGACACCAGGACCTCAGGATCACCCAACCCCCAAAACAGGGAGTTTTCCTGAGCACCAAGGTCAGCTGACAAAAGAAACAGACCACACCAGGGTCAATCAAATGACAAAAGTTCAGCACAAGAACATGGCAAAACAACAACAACAAACAAAACAAAACCCAAAGCAATATGATGCCTCCAGAACCTAGCAATAATGCTACAGACAACTCTGGACATCCTAACATGACTGAAACAAAGGAAAATGACTTAATCCTATGCTTAATATCTCAGAGACCAACAATAAAATACTGAAAAAGAGGTGATGGAAATGAATAAAGTGCTTAAAGGAAAGGAAGATCTGAAAATGAAATTTGAAGCAATGAAGAAAATCCAATCTGAGACATCCATAGAACTGGAAAACATTAAGAAAAGAATAGGAACTACAGACACTAGCACCACCAATAGAATACAAGAGATGGAAGAAAGAATTTCAGGAACAGAGGATAAAATTGAAGAACTTGATACATCTGTCAAAGAAAATGAAAAATCTAAAAAAGTCCTAACACAAAACCTTCAGGAAATCAAAAACACAATGAAAAGACGAAATCTCAGAATAGTAGGAATAGAATAAAGAAAGGATTCCCAGCTCCATGGACTAGAAAATATCTTCAACAAAATCATTGAAGAGAATTTCTGAAATCTAAAAGAAGAAATGCCTATAACTGTACAAGAAGCTTACAGAACTCCAAATAGATTAGACCAGAAAAGAAAATCTTCCCACCACATAATAATCAAAACACTAAATGTACAGAACAAAGAAAGAATATTAAAAGCTGCTAGGGAAAAGGGTCAAGTAACATATAATGGCAAACCTATCAGAATCATACCTGACTTTTCATCAGAGAAGCTAAAAGCCAGAAGGGCCTCAACAGACATCTTGTAGACCCTAAAAAACCACAAATGCCAGGCCAGACTACTATTCCCAGCAAAACTGCCAATCAATATAGATGGAGAAAACAAGATATTCATGACAAAGCTAAATTCAAACAATATCTATGCACAAATCCAGCTCTACAGAAGATGTTAGAAAGAAAAATTCAACCCAAAGAGGTTAACTACACAAAAGAAAACACAAAAAGCAAATAGCATGCCTGCAGCAAAACCAAAAGAAGAGAAACTCATTCACACTCTATTTCCACCAACATCAAGATGGCAGGAAGTAATAATCACTGGTCATTAATATCTCTCAACATCAATGGATCCAGTTCCCCAATAAAAAGACACAGGGTAGCAGAATGGATTCAAAAACAGAATCCCACATTCTGCTGCTTACAAGAAACAAACCTCATCAAAAAAATAGGCATTATCTTCAAGTAAAGGGTTAGGAAAAGATATACCAAGCAAATTTACCAAAGAAACAAGCTGGAGTGGCCATTCTAGTACACAATAAATTGGATTTTCAACCAACACTAATCAAAAGAGACTGGGAAAGACAATACATACTCATCAAAGCAAAAATCCACCAAGATGAAATCTCAATAAATACTGAACATCTATGCCCCAAATGATAGATCGCCCACATTCATTAAAGAAACACTACTGAAGCTCAAATCCCACATTGAGTCTCACACATTAATAGTGGGAGACTTCAACACACCACTCTTACAACTGGACAGATCAACGATGCAAAAATCAAACAGAGAAATAATGAACCTCACAGATGTCATGAAACAAATAGACATAATTGATATCTACAGAACATTTCACCCCAAAACAAAAGAATATATTTTCTTCTCAGCCCCTCATGGACCCTTCTCCAAAACTGTCCATATAGTCAGTCATAAAACAAGCCTCAACAGATACAGGAAAATTGAAATTACCCCCTTGTAACTTATCAAACCATCATGGAATTAAGCTAGACTTCAACAGTAACAAAAACAACAGAGAGCCTGCAAAAACATGAAAACTGAACAACTCTCTCCTCAATGACCTCTGGGTCAAGGAAGAAATAAAAAAAGAAATTAAGGTCTTCTTAGAACTCAAAGAAAATGAAAGCACAACATACCCAAACTTATGGGACACATTGAAAGCAGTGTTAAGAGGAAAGTTCATAGCACTAAGTGCCTTCAAAAAGAAACTGGAAAGTTCCTAACCTAGCCACCTAAAAGCACACCTGAAAGAGCAAGAAAAAAAAAAAAAAAGAAGAAGCAAAATCTCCCAAGAGGAGCAGATGAGAGGAAATTATCAAACTCAGGGCTGAAATCAACAACTTAGAAACAAAAAGAACAATACAAAGAATCGACAAAACCAAGAGTTGGTTCTTTGAGAAAATCTACAAAATAGACAAGCCCTTAGCTAAACTAACTAAAAGGCAGAGGGAAAATACCCAAATCAACAAAATCAGAAATGAAAAGGGGGAACTAACAACAGACATTGAGGAAATTCAAAGAAACGTTAGTTTCTACTTCAAAAACTTGTACTCCACAAAATTGGAAAAATCTAAATGAAATGGACAAGTTTCTTGACAGATTCCACCTACCAAGGTTAAATCAAGAACAGGTAAACAAATTAAACAGTCCTATAACCCTTAAGGAAATAGAAGACATTAAAAGTCTTCCAACCAAAAAAAGCCCAGGGCCAGATGGTTTTAGCACAGAATTCTACCAGACATTCAAAGAAGAGCTAACACCAATATTCTTCAAACTCTTCCACAATATAGAAACAGAAGGAATACTGCCAAACACATTCTATGAGGCCACAGTCACCCTGATACCTAAACCTCACAAAAACCCAATGGAGAAAGAAAATTTCAGACCAATTTCCCTTATGAACATGGATGCAAAAATAATAAAATACTTGCAAACTGGATCCGAGATCACATCAAAAGTATCATACACCATGAATAAGTAGTCTTCATCCCAGGGATGCAGGAGTGGTTCACCATTAGAAAATCCATCAATGTAATCCATGACATAAACAAGCTGAAAGAAAAGAACCACATGATCATCTCATTGGATGCTGAAAAAGCTTTTGACAAAATACAGCACCCCTTCATGTTAAAAATCTTGGAGAGACCAGGCATACAAAGACCATACTTAAACAAAATAAAGGCTATTTACATTATGCCAATAGCCAACATCAAACTAAATGGAGAGAAAATTAAAGCATTTCCTCTAAAATCAGGGACAAGGCAAGGCTGCCTATCCTCTCCGTATCTCTTCAGCATAGTAGTTGAAGTTTTAGCTAGAGCAAGAAGAAAACCAAAGGAGATCAAGGGGATATAAGTTGGAAAGGAAGAAGTCAAAGTATCCCTATTTGCAGATGATATGATAGTATACATAAGTGACCTCCAAAATTCCACCAGAGAACTAATACAACTGATAAACTGCTTCAGCAAGGTGGCTGGATACAAAATTAATTCAAAAACACCAGTAGCCCCTTTTTACACAACGTATAAATGGGCTGAGAAAGAAAGTAGGGAATCAACACCCTTTATAATAGCCACAAATAATATAAAATACCCGGGGGGGGGGGGTAACTGTAACAAAGCAAGTGAAAGACCTGCTTACCAAAAGCAATATACAGATTCAATGCGATTCCTATCCAAATACCAACTCAATTTTTTACAGATCTGGAAAAAACAATTCTCAAATTCATATGGAATAACAAAAGACCCAGAATAGCTAAATCAATCATGTACAATAACAGAACATCTGGAGGTATCACCATCCTGGATTTCAAGCTGTACAACAGGGCAATAGTAATAAAAACAGCAT
Organism: Lophiomys imhausi; assembly: GCA_907164525.1. Classification (NCBI taxonomy): domain Eukaryota; kingdom Metazoa; phylum Chordata; class Mammalia; order Rodentia; family Muridae; genus Lophiomys; species Lophiomys imhausi. The sequence continues at coordinate 2,392,818 of CAJQZJ010034004.1, forward strand.
GGTACTGGTATAGAAACACACCAGTTTACCAATGGAATCGAACTGAAGACCCAGAAATAAATCCACACACCTATGGTCACTTAATTTTTGATGAAGAAGCCAAAAACATACAATGGAAAAAGGAAAGCATCTTCAATAAATGGTGCTGGTCTAACTGGATGTCAACATGTAGAAGAATGCAAATAGATTCATACTTATCACCCTGCACAAAACTTAAGTCTAAGTGGATCAAAGACCTCAACATAAATCCAGACAAACTAAAATTAATAGAAGAGAAAGTGGAGAAAAGCCTGGAACTCATTGGCACAGGTAGCAATTTCCTGAACAGAATACCAATAGCTCAGGCTATAAGCAAACAATCAGTAAATGAGACCATATGAAATTGAAAAGCTTTGTAAGGCAAAGGACACTGTCATTAGGACAAAACGGCAGCCTACAGACTGGGAAAGGATCTTCACCAACCTGACACTTGACAGAGGACTAATATCCAAATATATGAAGAACCCAAGAAATAAAACACCAAAAAAAATCAAATAACCCAATCAAAACTTAGGGTATAGAACTAGACCAAGAATTCACAAAAGAGGAATTTCTAAAGGCGGAGAGGCCCTTGAAGAAATGTTCAACATCTTTGGTCATCAGGGAAATGCAACTCAAAATGACTCTGAGATTCCGTCTCACACCCATTAGAATGGCTGAGATCAAAACATCAAGTGATAGCACATGCTGGTGAGGATGTGGAGAAAGAAGAACAGATCTCTGTTGGGGTAGTGTTAAGCATGTTAAATGTTAATTAATTGGTCCTGCTTGCTGTCTGTTACTTACATTGAATCTGATTGGTTAAATAAAATGCCGAGGCTGAGATTGGGCAAATACAGAGAAAGGTGGGACTTCCTGGGATTAGAGCAGCAGGAAGAAGGCATTCCAGCCAGGAGCAGCAGGAAGGAGGCACACACCATGGGTTAGAAAAAGGAACCTCATTCCACATGGCCAGGAACATCGGCATATCGTGGAGAATGGCAGTCCAAGGGGACGTATGTATATATGGGGTCATAATTGGGTAATAGAATTAAGATCTAGCTTAGATGGGCTAGGATTGCACAATTCAGGCCAAGGCTTGGTAAAATCCATGTGGTCTCTGTGTGCTCATTTCTAATGGCGGGATAAGGATTAAAGGCTGCCAAACAAATTAACAATAATCAAAATACAAGTTAAATACCTAAATTAGCCATATATTTCTTTTTACAATTTCCTCTAAAATCAGGGACAAGGCAAGGCTGCTCACTCTCTCTCTGTATCTCTTCAACATAGTACATGAAGTTTTAGCTAGAGTAATAAGACAACTAAAGGAGATCAAGGGGATACAAATTGGAAGGGAAGAAGACAAAGTATCCCTATTTGCCAATGATATGATAGTATATGTAAGTGACCCCAAAAATTCCACCAGAGAACTCCTACAGCTGATAAACTCTTTCAGCAAGGAGGCTGGATACAAAATCAATTCAAAAAAATCAGTAGCCCTTCTTTAAACAAAAGATAAATGGACTGAGAAAGAAATATGGGAATAAACACCCTTCACAATAGCCACAAATAATATAAAACACCTGGGAGTAACTCTAACCAACAAGTAAATGACCTGTATGATAAGAACTACAAGTCCCAGAAGAAAGAAATTGAAGAAGATATCAGGAGATGGAAAGATCTCCCTTGCTCATGGATAGGTAGGATTAGCATAAAAATGGCCATCCTACCAAAATCAATATACAGATTCAAGGCAATTCCTATCCAAATACTAACTCCACTCTTTACAGAATGGAAAAATAATTCTCAACTTCATATGTAATAACAAAAGACCCAGAATAGCTAAATCAATCATGTACAATAACAGAACATCTGGATGTATCACCACCCCAGCTTTCAAGCTGTACTACAGGGCAATAGTAGTAGAAACAGAATGGTACTGGTATAGAAACAGACTAGTTGACCAATGGAATAGAATCGAAGACCCAGAAATAAACCCACACACCTATGGTAACTTAATTTTTGACAAAGAAGCCAAAGCCATACAACGGAAAAAGGAAAGCATCTTCAATAAATGGTGCTGGTCTAACTGGATGTCAACATGTAGAAGAATGCAAATAGATCCATACTTATTACCCTGTACAAAACTTATGTCTAAGTGGATCAAAGACCTCAACATAAATCCAGACACACTAACATTAATAGAAGAGAAAGTGCGGAAAAGCCTGGAACTCATTGGCACTGGTAGCACCTTCCTAAATAGAACACCAATAGCTCAGGCACTAAAACAAACAATCAATAAATGGGACCTTATGAAGTTGAAAGCTTCTGTAAGGCAAAAGACACTGTACTTAGAAGAAAATGGCAGCCTACAGACTGGGAAAGGATCTTCACCAACCCAACATCCAACAGAGGGCTAATATCCAAAATATATGAAGAACTGAAGAAATTAAACACCAAAAAATCAAATAACCCCATCAATAAATGGGGTATGGAGCTAAACTGAGAATTCACAGAAGAAAAATCTCTAAAGGCTGAGAGACACTTGAAGAAATGTTCAATGTACAAGTAGAAGCTCTTGGCTCTCGCATGACTGAAGATCTGAGGAAGTATGATATGTGAGGTCCCACCTCATCTGAGGAATAGGAGACTATCAAGTAGAGGTACAATGAAGGAGGGAGGGAGGGAGGGACCAGGAGGGGAGGAGGAAGAAAACTATGTTCTAGAAGTAACTTGAGAAAACAAAATAATACTTTTTTAAGAAAAGAATTAATAAGATTAAAAATATATAATAAAAATACAATATAAAAATTTCAAACTATAATTTACCAAAGGTATACATGCCTTATTGGCATGAAAGGAAAATGGCCTTAATTTCAGATTAGAATGTTAGACTGCAGGTGGCCACATGGCTTACACAAACTTGATAGCAGCCTAAAAGTTTGTTTTTTGTTTGTTTGTTTTTGTAGATATAAAGGATATTTTTATGGTTTGGCATTAAAAAGCAGGTAAGAAGTTTAAAATACTGTAAATAAATTAAAGGTTTCTGCAGTTCAACCTGGTTTTCTAAACCTCCAAGAGTTAAAAAAAAAATTGGAGCTAAGGTAAAATATATGAAATGTGTGGTGTGAGCCCATGCCTTTAACTCCAGCAGAGACAGGAGGATCACTATAGAGTTAGTTGTCTTATAAATTCCAGAGTTACAAGGAACAGGGAGGTGATGGTGCACACCCTTAATCTCATCATTTGAGAAGGATACACCCTTAAGCCCAACACACTAGAGACAGAAATTTGCAGATCTCAGAGTTCAAGGTCAGCCTGACACAAAGCAAGCTCTAAATAGAGAAAAACATCAATCCAGGAGTGGTGGAGCACATATTTATTCCCATCAGTTGGGAAGCACATGCCTTTGATCCCAATACTTAGAATGCAGAGACAGGCACATAGCATTTGGAAGGATTTAAGTTTAAAAGGTACTCACAAAAGGCATGCTGAAATTCAAAGTGAATTGTTCTTTGAGATCTCAAAATATATACACTTAAAGATTTGTTTAGTTCCAAAATATCAAAATAATTTCTTTTTCAATCTCAATTGAAAGATCATGCTTTTTATATTGTCCAAAAACAAATTTGCTCCAGGAAAAATATTGCCCAACCCCCCAAATAAGGTAGTGTCCTAGAGTTAGGATTAGGGCAGAGCTCTGTTCTTATGTTTCCAGGAGATTTATAGCATCCATTCAAAGAATCCAGTGACAACTGGACAACGGAAACCTCAGAAGAAAACAGATCAGACACCAAAGAAGATAAGTTGCCCAGATGATCCAGCCTTTCAGACTTCCTCAATAGCTGCTTCCTCAAAAGTCTACAACCACAACAACTCAAAATAGCTAAGATTGTTCAGCTCCACACACTGTTCCAGCCAGAACTTCAGTAAAGCCCTGAAGTTCAGCTTCTGCCTACAAACTTCTTAGGACATTTAAATAGCTGAGAACAAAATATCTTTGTATATTGATACATAATTAAGAGTATATTTAACCACAATTGAATAGATCTTTGTATATTGATACAAATTTAAAGATAATGCTTCCCAATGGTATCATACCTAGAGACACTTAAAAATAAAATGTGAAGCTCTGACCGCTTGATACCAACCGTCTAAAATGGTCTAGGATAGTTAAAACATACTCCTTGTCATGCAAACATGTCTCTTTGTTAGCTACTATGACAGTCTATCACAGATATTCTCTAAACTACCCAGTAATCAAGTTGCTAAGAGACAAGCAACATTTGCTTATCTAAATACAAGAGAGGGTTAGGGCATCTTCAAAAACCCCTAGAGATCTGCAGAATATGGCATTCAAAGATGTTATCTTAAATCAAGATTCTTTTTTTTGATATCGAGACATATCAGCGCCTGACAGCACCCCCTATTCTACTCCAAGTAGAAGATAAGCATCGAAGAACCTCCACTGTAAGATGGTTGAATTAATGGCAAGCCTTTCTCTTGGCATGAAAAAACCCCTTGCACCAACTGCAGACAGACTGCTGTCCAAAAAAGGACAAAACTTGGTAGCAGGGAAGTCGACAGCCTAACTCTGCCAAGACAGGGTAGGTAAGTCCTTCATAATCCCTGCTCTACAACAAATGTCTGTCAGAGAAACAGGACCCAAAGGCTGAAGATTGATGCTGGAATGTATGGAGAGAAAATGGGAACTGTCCAGGCAGCTACTGGTATGTTCTTTCTCAGTTTTGGAAGCTGCAGGCTCTGCACTTCCTATATAAGCTAATATATTTATCCCTCTCAGGTCTCTGAGGTGGTTGAAGAGTAGACAGATAGAATCTTATAGTTAAATTTTGAACTGTTTAGGAATCAAGAGGGTGTTATAGATCTAAGAAGATACTCTTAAAAGTGTGTTGATAGATAGTATGAATGTTGAGTCACATATAGACCTTTAAACTCATGGAGTTGGGTAGATAGTAGAATGTTAAAGTCAGGGGCCAAATAGGTATAAACTGAACATTGGGAAGGTATACTGGGCCAATTTAATCTCATAAATGTGGCATATTTATATCTATTGTTCTGTATAATACTTACTGTTATAAGAGAAGGAACCAGCTGTTGGACTGAAAGGGGAAACCTCTGGAGAGAAGAGGGTGGAAGGGCGGGTTAGGAAGGGGGAATAGGGAGGGGTTTGTTACTGAGATGTAACTTGAAGAAAAAAAAATAAAGTATTTATAAAAAAAAAAAATAAAAAAAAAAATAAATAGCTGAGAACAAAAGTACTGAACATCAAATGATTCTATTAATATTTTAAAAATTTTTCCATTCTTATTTTGGCCCCAAACAGGTTTACTACATCCAAAATGAGCAGGAAGTCATATTAAGAGAGCAAAGTCCCATCTCCAGTCAGTGGGGTGGGTGTTTTCCCCACTTTGGTCATTTGATGGGTTATAGATAATCTTGTTATTTAGGGGGAGAGATTACAACTTGTTAAATGGACTTGTTAAATAGGTTTTGGAGGTTACAACCAGGGACTTATCTCTTTTCCTTTTCTGTATCCTTCTTTCTCTCCTATGTAGGCATGAACAGACTTGAGAAAAAATGGGATATAGACATAATATAGGAACGATAAAGAAAAAAGGACAGATTATTGAATATGCCCTTATACCTTTGTATATTGATACAAAATTAAGATTATATTTGGCTAAATTGGTATTGATCTTTGTATATTGAAGCAAAATTATAATTATATTGGGCTACATAGGTTTTGATCTTTGTATATTGATACAAAATTAAGATTATATTTGGCCACATTGGTATTGATCTTTGTATATTGATACAAAATTAAGGTTAACTCTTTTTAAGGTATTCTACCTAGGTAATGCTTAAAAATGAAAAGGGAAGTTTTGCCCTTTTGCTACCAATTGTCATAAACTGTTTAGGATAATTAAGAAATGCAAACTAATAGTCATTCAAGCATGTCATTTTGTTAGGTACTAGGACAGACTATCACAGTTATCTTCTAAGCTAGTAAGAAATCATGCTGCTAAGAGGAAAGCAAAATTTGTTTATCCAAATATAAGATATAGATAGGTGGTTTTCAAAAACGTCAAGACATCTGCAGAATATGGCATTCAAACATGTTTTCTTAACCTAAGTTATTTTTGCTATTGAGACATGTCAGCTCCTGACAGCACCCCTTATTCTACTCCAAGTAGAACATGAGCATCAAAGAATCTCCAATTGTAGATGATTGAATTAGTGGTAAGCCTATCTCTTGGCAAGAAAAATACCTTGCTTCAACTGTAAACAGAATGCTGTCCAAAAAGGACAAAACTTGGAAGCAGGTAAGTCGACAGCCCAGTTCTGCCAAGACAGAGTACGCAAGTCCTTCATAATTCCTGCTCTACAATCAATGTCTGTCGGATAAACAGGGCCAAATGGCTGAAGATTGATGCTGTAATGTATGAAGAGAAAATGGGAACTGTCCAGGCAGCCACTGGTATATCATTTCTTAGTTTTGGAAGCTGCTGGCCCTGCACTTCCTGTATAACCAGATATACTTATCCCTCTCAGGTCTCTGATGTGGTTGAAGACTAGATAGCTAGAGTCTCATAGTTAAATTTTGAGTTGTTTAGGAATCAAGAGGGTGTTCTGGATCTAAGAAGATGTTTTTAAAATTGTGATGCAAGTTAGGATGAAAGCTGAGTTGGATATAGAACTTTAAACTCATGGAGATGGTTAGATAGTAGAATGTTAAAGTCAGGTGCCAAATACGTATGGACTGGACATTGGAAAGTTTAAGAAAACATGTTTGAATGCCATATTCTGCAGATCTCTTGAGGTTTTTGAAGACCACCTATCTATCTCTTATATTTGGATAAACAAATTTTGCTTGCCTCTTAGCAACTTGATTTCTTATTAGCTTAGAAAATAACTGTGAGAGACTGTCCTAGTACCTAACAAAATGACATGCTTGAATGACTATTAGTTTGCATTTCTTAATTATCCTAAACAGTTTATGACAGTTGGAAGCAAAAGGGCAAAGAGCTAAGCACTTAACCCTCATAATTGTGACCTAATTATTTCTGTTGTTTTGTATTGTATTTATTGTTATAAGAGAAAGAGCCATTTGTTGGACTGAAAGGGGGTGCTGTTGGGGGAAAAAAGATATACTTTAAATTAAAAAAAAGAAGGTGATGGGGGTTGAGGGGGAAGAAGGTGGGAGGGTGGAACTAAAGGGGGCAGTAGGGAGGGGATTGCAATTGAGATGTAACTTGAAGAAATAAAAAATAAGTAAGAAAAGAAAACGCAAAATTACCAAAAAGAAAAAGAAAATTAAAGAATAGGACATGTCTACCAACTATGTCTACCCCTGGATCTAAGATAGATCTCTATTTCGATAAAGCAAAAACCTTATAAAACAAAGGAATGATGATGATGAGGTGATGATGATGATGATGATGATGATAATGATGATTTCTATTCCTTATCTTCTTTCTTCATCTTTGTCCCTTAATAGACTGACTTCTATATTCAAAGAAAAACACTCCTTAAAGCTAAATTTATTAAAGTTTCAAATCAAAGACATGGAGGGAATGAATGAAGAAAACAATTAAGTTTAGAGATATACTATCACAAGGGTCACACTTCAAATTCCAAAGAACACAAAGAGGAGAATAGAAAAACATATCCCATAAAATAAGAAGCAAAAGAAAGTAATACCATCGGCTAAATTTATATAACGGAACTTGCTACAACTTTAGAGACCTATTGGTATAATATCTTGATAAAAAGTAATCTCCATTGAAAAATGTAATTATAAATACATTCAAACCACATGAGAACTCTTAAATACATAAAACAAATGTTGATATTCTGTAAAGAGAACCAAATATGAATGCAATAATACAAGAAACTTCAATGCTCCAACTTAACTCATAGAGTTCCCAAAGAAAAATCAGTAAACTAATTTTAATAAAACTACAGACTAAGTTAGCTTTATAGACATACACAAAATTTTCCAACCAATAGCAGGAGGAATGTATTTTCTTCAAATTCACATAGAGCAATCTCTAGTATAAATAAATCTGAGGCTTTAGAGCAATTCTTGACAAATGTAAGATAAAAAGAATTTCAAATATCTTTTCAAACACAAAGGAATGAATTCAAAAGTCAACAATGGTAAGAAAACAGGATTCAAGAACTACAAACTAAACAACATAACCTTGAACCCATACTTACTAGAAGAAATAAACAAGGCCTGGATAGGAGGCTAAGTGGATAAGAATGCTTGCTCTGTAAGCACAAATACCTGAGTTTACACTTTCGACTCCCATGTAAATGCTTGGCATGGCTGTGTGTGCTACTAACCCCAGCAATGTGGACAGAGGCAGATGGATCATGGGAGCTTTCTAGATAGCTTAAGTGGCTGAAACAGCAAGCCTCTGATATAAGGAATTATAATGTCTTATGTCTCAAGACAATAGGACAAAGAGTGATAGAGGAAAACATTTGACATCATGCTTTGGCTTCTGAATGCATTCACCTGTGCATAACCACCTGCACATTCATATATATAAACAAAACAGAGAGAGATTTTAAAATTCTTAACACAAAATAGAAATAACATAGAAAACCTTAAGAGATGTGTAGTAAAAAACAGTGTTATGAGAAGCATGTTTTAATAAATATTCACATCGAATGACTAAGTGTCTTAATTTAAAAAATAAATTTCACATCTCAAGAAGCTACAATAATAGAACCAAGTCAAAAATTAACACAATGGAAGAAACAAGAACCAAAATTCATCACTTAACATGACCAACTTTCTGATTCTTCTCCCTTTGTAAGATAAAGACTTCGTGGACTGACCAACATTCCTACTAGAGGAAACTATTCAGTGAGATTTTCAAATCCCAGGTGGAGAGAGACCTACTATGGCAGAAACTAATCAGCATTTCTTCTTGTCTAAATTATTCAAACCTTAATTGTATCTCAAACTGCCAACTCTAAAAGTGAAAAATAACTCATTCTATCCCAAAACATTTTAAAAAAAAAATTATCTATGCTGGGAAACTAGGACTCCAAATTGTGAAGTTCCTCATCCATTGAGGGCATTTTACTAATGCTAATTTTTAAAAAGCAAATATAGGGAGTTAAGAATATAAGTTTGGTATCCACAAGAGAAAACAATAATAAGCAAGACTTTTAGAGTCTTGCTTATTCAAAAACTAAGATTGAAATAATCTAGAAATTAAAAAGCAAGCATCATTTTGTATGTTCAAAACTAAAAATACTTATAAGGGGCTAATATGAATAGTCACACAAACATTTTATAAGACAGAAGATATATATCCAACAACACTTATTCCCTTAAGACTGTACCCTGAAATATAGAAAGCCTGAAAAATAGCAATTAAATGAGAACATCTAATAGTAAAGACTAAGAACCATTGGCCTCATAATGAACTGTACTAGACATTCAAAGAATGATAAAAGTCATTTCCTAAGTAGTGTTTGTTTGTTTGTTTGTTTATGGAGAAGATACTATTTCCAAACTAGCTTAGTTCAGCATCACTCTGGCAACAACAACAGCAAAAGAAGAAAGCTAGCGTGTCTAAATGCAAAAATCTTCTAGATGATCTATGTAAAGACTTCTCTAATATTGTTATATAACACACCCAAAAAAATTCATCACCATGCTGCAATAATCTTTCATACTGTGTAAAGATTAATAACACAAGATTGTCTCAATGGATAGGGTAATACATCTGTCAAAGTCTGACATTCATTCCTAACAAAAGTGTTAAACAACACAAAAAAACATGTATACAAGGAACTTATCCTGACATAATAAAGACCTGGTTAAAGGCCAAGATGTCCACTCTTGCCACACCTCTTCAACAGAATGTTGGAAGTCCTCAACAAAATGACTGGGGAAGAAAGATATAAAACAAGTTCAGATTTGAAAGAAAAGTAAATTATATCTGTTTGTGGATGGTATCATCCTATGTAAATAAAAATTCAATCATCAGCAGTTAACATGTTAGAACTACTAAAGTGAGTAAGCTTTAGGAATATAGATTTGACGTGTGAAATTTAGTGGTACCTTACATATACACACACACAAATAAAAGCAAAAATTTAAGGAAATCATTACACTGACAATTGCTGAAAAAACTAATATAAAATTCAGAAACAACATTGATGGGGTGGTGTTAAATATTCTAAAAGCATTGGTCCTGCTTGCTGTCTGTTACTTGCATTGTTTCTGATTGGTTGAATAAAATGCTGAGGCCTGAGATTGGGCAAACACAGAGATAGGAGGGACTAACGGTATGCAGGCTTCTGAGACAGAGAGCATCTTTGAAAGAAGAAGCATCCATAAAGAAGCCAGGAACAGGAAAAGGAGGAGACACACGGCATGGGGTAGATTAGAAAAGATCATTCCATGTGGCCTGGAACATTGGCATAGCATGGAGAATAACAGTCCAATGGGACATATGTATATATGGGGTCATATTTGGGTAATAGAATTATGAGCTAGATGGGCTAGGATTGCACAGGCCAACACTTGTTAACATCCACCCAGTGTCTATGTGCATTCATTTATAATGGAGGGTTAAGGATTAACAGCTGCTGAACCAATTAATGATAATCTAAATACTAAGTAATTATTTAGCCATTTTTTCTACTCAACATTTTAATAAAATAAAGGAGTTATATGCTATAAATTATAAAGCACTCAAGAAAGAAACTGATGAAGCAAATTAATAAAAGGACACCATATTTATTTGTGAGTGAAACTAATTTTTTTAATAGTACCAAAGACATTTTTGGTTATATGCAGTCCCTATAAAACTGGGTAAATCTGTATAGAAATTGAAAGAAAAAATCTTAAAGTTCATTTAGAGTTATGTAAAATGCTGAATAAAAAAATGCTGGAAATGTCATATGTTATGACTCTCAAGTATGTTGCAATGATGTAGTAATCACCAAAGGTTCCAATTGATGCTAGCATAGACACAGAGAACAGACCACAGGAACAAACTAGAGAAGGTGAAAACAGACAGATAAATTTATAGTTAACTGATCTTTGACAAAGGAGTCACAATAGGGAAAGGTGGTGCCTTCAATAAAGTGTGAGTAGAAAAGTGAGTATCCACAAAGAGCAGAAGGAAATTGAAACTCAATTTCACATCATACAGAAAGAACAACTCAAGTGAATAATTCAAAATGTATAAACAATACCTGAAAGAGTAAAACCACTAAATGCAAAACCAAGAAAAGGCTTCCTCTCTGTGGTCAGGGCAACATCTGTTTTGATGGAACCCCAAAGACACAGGCAACAAAAGCAAAGTAAATGAAAAAGCCTCAAAGGAAACCAGAAATAACTGAAGGAAAATGAAACCTACACGATGGAGAAAATATGTGCATAATGTGTCCAATGAGAAATCAATGTTCACAATACACACAGAATTCATGAGTCAATAGCAAAATGAAACTGAATTTATAAGTAAACAATGCACTTGGAAGACATTTCTCAATACACTACAAAAAAAGTAGCCAATCAGCACATGAAAGGATGCTCAACTCTACAATTTATACAGGGAATAAAAAATCACATCCATAATAAGATGTTCCTATACACCTGTCAGAATAATTATTAAAAATACAAAAAGATGTCTTGGCAAGGTTGTGAAAAGGGGGGGAATCACTGAGTACTAGTGAAATCAGGGTAAACTGCTACAAACAACATGAAAGCCTTAACATAAAAGCCAGCAACTCCATTTCTGGATAATACATCCCCAATAAATGAAATCTGTTCCAGTTTGAGATATCCAGACTAATATGTCCTTTTGTACATAAACCACAATAGTCATTATATGAAAACAATGTAAATTTCTGTTAATAGATACGTAGGTAAAAGCAACACAGTATACAGATCTATATGGTCTTAAACACAAGCACACACACACACACACACACACACACACACACACACACACACACAAAAGAATACAATTCCCACTCAATGTAGGAGGTAGTAGCATTTTGTGTTATTGGATGAATCCAGCAGCACTAAGTTAAAGAGCACAGTAAAAGAAGCATGACATATTTTCACTTATATATGTATTCTAACATCATCAAACTCATGAGATGACAAAAGATAACAGCAAGTATAGAGTAAATAACAGGCTTGGGCAAAGAGGAGAATGAGGCAGATGTTTGTGACCAAGTACAAATTTTCAGCTATGCAAAATGATCATGTTCTGGAGAGCTAGTGTGTGTCATAGCAGCTGTAGTCATAACCAGTATCTTCGGTGCACTTAAAACTGTCCAAGAAGATAAATCCCAACTACTCTTATCACAGAAAAAGAAGAAAGTAAAAGAGTCACCAATGAAGTGATGGATATGTTAATTAAGTTATTATGGTAATCATAATGTATTGTATCACATTTGCAGTTGTCTATATTCAAAGTATGCATAGAATTCTTATTTCATCACATCTCAATGAAAATAATGTTGAAATTCACATAGTAAGAGAGCAGCAACAAAAATGCTTTGTTGAATATATGGAAAATAGGTGGGAATTATTGAAATGGTGACATGTGTAGAGATCAATCTTTTTTAGAATTCTGAATATGTAGGAGAGAAAAGATGATGGTTGAGGAATCCAGTGAGAACCCTCATGTTTCTGTGTTTGTCTCAGTGCAAGAATCCTGAAAGGATACTAAAGGGAAAGAGACAATAGGGCTTGGGAGTTAATGATGAGAGGAGAGGATCTAAAAACTTTTGCGCAAATTTCCAGCAAAGTTGAGATCCTAACTGCAGCAAAGCATCTCTTTTAGATACAGAGAGACAGGGTTGTTAAAAAAAAAAGGACATGGATGGTTGTGTCTAGTTTTCCTAACCAATGAAGAGATTCTCTGTTTTCAGGGAATCAGAATGTAAATGATGAATGAAATGAAATGGATGATAGGAAGATGGAAATTTTAGTAGCATCAAAAAGGTTTGAAAAAGGCATTAGTTGAGTGGAATTATTGGCTGTTTCACAAGGACATTCAACAAGGTTATTGAACAGGGCTAGGAACCTATTAAGTTCACCAGCTGCTAATTTATAGTAAAACCACATCCCAGGTGGTCACTTCTTGCACTTTGCTTGACTGCTCAAGTTCAAGTGCAGACAATTTATTCATAGACTTATTTCCAGAACTGAGATTCAGCCAAATAAGTACCTCTAAAAGTGAATTCAGGAAGTTTATAATATTGAAAAGAGAATTTTTAAAAGAAGGATACCAGTTAAACAAGGCTGAAAATAAGAAAATTTTAAAAGGTTGCAAAGAAATTGAAAAAAAAAAAAAAAAGAAAATTCAACAGACTAGAAATGATGGCAACAAACTGATCATGATATGATTTAAAAAGCAAGATATCAGAAAAAATGGTAATGTAGCAAACAGAGAAAAGAAGGGCAGGGAGGTTGAAAGGGAATAAAATTAGATGACTCTGGAGATAAGGCCTAGAGTTACATGAGAAGTCAAGAAAACCCTGTCAATGCTGAATCATCCATAGAGGTGGCAGTTTTGGTTTCTAGGAGAGTCTATAAAATATACATTGATATATTTATAAATTAGAGTATCTAGAACTGGGAGTGGGTGATATATTTGAAAGTTTTAGCCATGTTTTTAGCTTCAGTTTGATGGAACACTGAAGGATGGTATTTCGGATGTGGTAATAAGAAATTGGAATATCATTTTTACTTCATATCCTTGATGTTCAAAAAAAAATATGTCACTTGAAAATACTATCTGGTTAAACTTCCACTAGGGAAACAGAGACATTAGAGGACACTCCCAAGAATATCTGTACAATACAGGAGGTTGTTAATTACTAAAGTTGCAATTGTGGTCGGTACTGTGAAAGGATTGTTGCAGTGGGATAAGAGTCTGGAAGAAGTATCTTACTCAGGTACAAAATAAAACAGAATCAACAGCTCAGGCTCTAAGACCAACAATCAATAAATAGGACTTCATGAAACTGTAAAGCTTCTGTAAGGCAAAAGACACTGTCATTCGAACAAAATGGTAGGATACAGATTGGTAAAAGATCTTCATGAACCCCACATCTGACAGAGGGCTAATATCCAAAATTACAAAGAACTCAAGAAATTAAATGCCAAGAAATAAAATAATCCAATCAAAAAATGGGGAACAGAGCTAAACATAGAATTCACAAAGGAGGAATCCCTAATGACTGAGAGACACATGAAGAAATGTTCAGCATCCTTAATCATCAGAGAAACGCAACTCAAGACAACTCTGAGATTCCATCTCACACCTGTCAAAATCTAAAGCTAAGATCAAAATCTCAAATGACAGAACATGTTGGCGAAGTTGTGGAGAAAGGGAACACTCCTCCATTGCTGGTGGGAGTGCAAGCTTGTACAACCACTATGGAAATCAGTATGGCAATATCTTAGAAAACTTGGAATAGCTCTACCTAAAGACCCAGACATACCACTTCTGGGTATACAACCAAATGCTTCCTCATCAAATCACAAGGAAATTCCTCATCTATGTTCATAGCAGCCTATTTGTAATAGCTAGAAACTGGAAACAACCCAGATGTCCCTCAACGGAAGAATGGATTAAAACACTGTGGTACATCTACACAATGGAATACTACTCAGCTATCAGAAACAACGAAATCATGCAATTTGCAGCCAAATGGATGGAACTAGAGAAGCTCATCCTGAGTGAACTAACCCAGACTCAGAAGGATGTGCATGGCATCTATTCACTTGTAATTGGATCTAACCATATAGTACAGGATAACTATACTACAGCCAATGCACCAAAGGAAAAAGGAATATAGACTTTGTTACCTGTCAATGAGACCCTTTGCCCTAGTGGGGCTACCTTGTAGGCCCACAGTGTATGAGGAGGTTCTTGGCCCTCATATGACTGCTGGACTGGGGCAAGAGACTGATATGTAGGGACACTCCACTCCAGAGGAGTGGGATGGAAGGGATGGGGGTAGAAGGTGGGAGTGTGGTACTGGGAGAGGTGGAAGGAGGGCATTGTGATGGAGATACAACCTGAAGTAATAAACAAACAAAAAACTAACCAGAAAAAAAAAAACAGAAAAAATATTTGGTTTAGAAACTATTCATAAAGGCTTATATGTTTTTGCTGACTGATAAAAAATGAAATTAGGGAAATCTGAAATTAGTCTAACAAGTTGTTTGAAGAAGAAGGGCCACTAACATTAGAATCTGTGAACAAGGGTAGTGGGTTGAGGGAACATGGGACACTGATTGGATTTTATGGTTTGCTTTGGTATTAAGAGATAAAGATAAAAAGCCAGGCATGGTGATCAAAACTTGAGAGTGTGAGATAGGGTGTCATGAATTCAAGGCCAACCTGGGATACGTAGAAAACCCCCTTCTCAAAGCAAAGCAATTTATTTTGACAAGGAAGAATTATAGTTGTGTATGTAATAGGATAAATACAAAATTATACATATTTATAATTATAGATGAGAGGGAGAAGGAAAAGAGAGAAAATAGAGGCAAAAAAATGATACCAAGAAATGTACTTTCAAATGATATGAATTTCTATTTCTGTGTGTTGATGTAAGTAAAATTTCTAAATGAAATAAAATCAATCTAAGCCTCTCAATTGAAATAAATGTGCAGAACAACTAAAGACATGTTCAACACCATAGTGCACAGACTGTAAGATAAGCTTGCACCTGAATAGTCTTAATTTCTACTCTTGCTGCTGATAATTACATATTTTGTTTTATTTTATTAACAAAATATATTTAGACTTTTGATAAGACTAACTTTATAATTTCACTCCACTTGCAACTAATAAATATTCTGGAGGATATTGTAGTTGTGAACATTTGAAATTAAAACTGAGAAGGTCACAGTGCACTTAAGAAATATATATTTTAGGAAGACTCTGTAGCACACTATGCACCAGGAGGCACTTCCATGAACATTTCACCCATCTGCTGAAGCTCCATCCAAGCCAAATAATATAATGAATGAATTGATCTCTTGTCTGTTTCCTCAAAAAATAGCCATCCTTTAAAAAGACCTACAATTTTTCACCCATGTGCTTCTCAGAAAATATTGAGACACAGACTAGGGAAGCAGATACCTAAGAGCAGTCAAATCATCTCATCTTCATACTTCCTTCCATCAAATCACCAGTCTCAGCCCCATCTCTGCAGCAGACTACCTTCTTCTCTGCTCCCATCTCCAGAAGATTTCACAGATCTCTTCCTCTCCTCTCTTCCTTTTATCCCCTCTTAGAAATTCAGCAGACATTCCTTGGGTACAGAACAGCCTAGACTCCAGAGAAACAAGTGGTCCAGCAAAGTAGGTTTGTGGAGCTTTAGATCGTCATTCTATCTCCTTGCCTCCAATTTAATCCCCCAGTCACATCTCCCATTCTGTGGCAGATGACCTGACATTGCCTCTCCTCACCCTTTACCCACATTCCCATGGGACTAAGATGATCCTGGTAGAACAATGTTTTTTCTCTACTGTGGACACCTTCAGGCTTCTCCTCACTTCCATGTCATCCCTATTCCTAACTGTTAGCTCCCATTACCCAGACATATGTTCTACCAGGAACTCCCAGTGGCCACACCTGGGAAGATCACAGAAGAATCCCTCCCAGGAAACATCCAGCAATAAACTCTTCTAAGAAATAGAAAAAGATAAGGTAAAAATAAAAACACTCACCCAACAAAGACAAGACAGATATCAGTACCTAGAATTACAATAATTCCAAATGCAGATCCCTAAATGCTAGTGTGAAAACATAATGAATAGCATTCAGGAAACTGTGTCTACTAGAGCCCAGAAACAAGCCTAGAGTCCTGCTTTAGCAGGCTCTGAGAAATGCAACACAGGTTAAGCATATGACAAGGACTTTTGTTGTTGTTGCTGTTGTTGTTTATTTATTACGTCAAGCCACATCTCCATCAGAGTCCCTTCTCTCCACCCCTCCCAGTCCCACCCTCCCACCCTCTCTCCCCATCTCCCACCTATCCTACTCTTCCAGAGTGGGTTGCCCCTACATATCAGCCCTCCCCCCTCCCCCAGTTCAACAGTCATATGAGTGTTAAGAGCTTCCTCTTGCACTGGGAGCCTATATGGCAACTCTATTAGGGCAAAGTGTCCCACTAACAGGTAACAAAGTCTATGCTCCTGTTCCTTTTGGTGTGTTGGTTTTAAGATAGTTATCCTGTATTACATGGCTAAAATACAATTATAAGTGAATAGATTTCATGTGCAGCTTTCTGAGTCTGGTTTAGCTCACTCAGGATGAGCTTTTCTAGTTCCATCCGTTTGGCTACAAATTGTATGATTTCATTGTTTCTGATGGCTGAGTAGTATTCCATTGTGTAGATGTACAACAGGTTTTTCTTTATCCATTCCTTGGTTGAGGGACATCTGGGTTGTTTCCAGTTTCTAGCTATTACAAATAAAGCTGCTATGAACATAGATGAGGAGATGTCTTTGTAGATTGGTGAGAAATCATTTGGATGTACACCCAGAAGTGGTATGGCTGGGTCTTGAGACAAAGCGATTTCAAGTTTTCTAAGATATCACCATACTGATCTCCATAGTGGTTGCACAAGCCTGCACTCCCACCAGCAATGAAGGAGTTTTCCCCTTTCTCCACAGACTCACCAGCATGTGATGCCACTTGAGTCTTTGATCTTAGCCATTCTAACAGGTGTGAGACGGAATCTCAGGGTCGTGAGTTGCATTTCTCTGATGATTAAGGATGTTTACCATTTCTTCATGTGTCTCAGTGCCATTAGAAATTCCTCTTTGTGAATTCTCAGTTTATCTCTGTTCTCCATTTTTTGATTAGACTATTTGCTTTCTTTGTGTTTAATTTCTTCAGTTCTTTATAAATTATGAATATTAGCCCTCTGTTGGATGTGGGGCTGGTAAAGTTCTTTTCCCACTCTGTAGGTGGCTGTTTAAGTCAGGGACCTTTAAATAGCCTTCATGAATATGATAGCTGTCCTTTAAAAGGAAATACATAAGTCCCTCAAAGAAATCTACGGAAAGACAAACAGTGGAAGAAAATAAATAAACCAGTTCAAGTCCTGCAAGTAGAAATAGAATCAAAAAGAAAATCCAAACTGAGGGAAATCTGGCAATGAAATATTTAGGAATTTAATCAAGAATCTCAGAAGCAATTCTCACTAACAGAATGGAAGAAATGGAAGAAAGAATCTCAGCACTGAAGACAACTTAGAAGAAATGGAAATTTGAGTCAAAGAAAATGTAAAATCTAAATAACTCCAAGCATAAAGTATCTAGGAAATATGTAAAGGCCAAATTTATGAATAATATAATAGAGGAAAGAAAGGAAACTTAAGTCAACTGAACAAAAAAATATTTTCAACAAAACCATAGTAAAAAATATTCCTAACAAGTAGAAACAGGTGCTTATCAGTATACAAGAAGTATACAAAATACCAAGTAGACAAGACCAGAAAATATATTCCTATCTGAACATAATAACAAAAATATTAAATGTACACAACAAAGAAAGAATATAAAATCACAAATTGTAAAGAGAGAACTATTAAAATAACATCTGACTTCTAAATGTAGGCTGTAAATGTGAGAAAGACCTAGATAGATTTCTACAAAGTCTAAGAGACTGAAGGTGACAGCCTAGAGTGCTGTGAATAGAAAAACATTCAATCACAAATGATGGAGTAAAAAAGACATTCCATGATAAGCCAAATTTAAGCAATATCTCTCTACAAATCTAGTAAAACAGAAGGCATTAGAAGAAAACCTTGAGTGTGAAGAGGTCAACTACACCCAACAAAATAGAAGGAATAAAAAAATTCTAGAGCAGGGGGGATCCAAGATGGCGGCTGCCTGTGCGGATGTATTTTGATTTCAGGGTTAACAGTCACAAGGTGGCGAGTGTTGCAGGATGCTGTACAAATGGCACAACCCCTTCTAAATCTCACCCAGCTACTCAGGGACAACTGGGAGTCCCTGGGCAGGATGCTCCTTCCCACTCTCGGACACACAGGGAAGCCGCTGGACCCAGGAATCAGGACCACCCATCCCCGAACAGGAGAGACTCCCAGTAAGTTCCGATCTAAAACCCAGCGGGCAGATTTAAAGCCCACACAGAGATAATCCCCACCCTGCTGGGCACCCCCAGGTCTCGCACAGACAATCCAGCTACCTGGCAAAAGGTTGCGACACTTGGAAGTGAGCATAGCTCGGCTGCAAAGTGCCTTCCTACTGCAGATCAAAACACCACTACTGTGAAGTCACTGGCCAGTTTCCAAGCCGCAGGAGCGGCAAGGCTACTGGGGCTGAAGGGCAGGCAGATTTACCCACTACAGGAACCAATCCCGGGCATACTGCAAGATATTTGAAACTGTCGTATATCGGACTTTTGTACTAGTACTGGCCCTTCCAGCAGGGAAACAGAGCTTACTTGTACACAGCTCCACCACCTGGATTAGTTAGGTCTCCACCTAGGAGGCGGGGCTGAATGACTCACCTTATAGGGGTAGAGTAAGGCAACTCGAATCTTACACCAAAGCGCCCCCTTTGGACCCAAGTCCAGAAGACAGCAAAAAAAAATGCACATGGCCAGAGGCCCAAGACAAAAAAAGAAAAAGAGCGAAATGTCTCCAACAAAAGAAAACAACGCTATTCCGTCCAGCCCGAACCACCTCACCACAACTGAAACACATGAAAACGATGACAATTCTACACTATGGAAAGTAATAGAGTCCCTTCAAGAAAAACTTAAATCTATGAAGGAATTCAAAAAAGCCACAATTTTACAAGTCAAAACAACGAATAACACTATTAAAGAGCTCCAAGCCAAGGTGAATCAGCTTGAGCAGGAAAAGAACAGTGCAATGAAAGATTTCCAGGCAAAAACAAACAAACTGTAGAAGGAAATATACAAAACAAACAATACCAATCCACACATGAAAATAGAAATGGAAACAATAAAGAAAATACAGGCAGAGTTAAAAGAGGAAATGGAGAATCAAGGGAAGAGAACAGGAATTACAGATGTGAGTATCAAAAATAGGATGCAAGAGATGAAAGACAGGATCTCAGGCATGGAAGATTCGATGGAAGAAATCAGTACAATATCCAAAGAAAATGAGAAAGCTAAAAAATCTCTCACTCACAACATCCAAGAAATCAAGGACTCAATGAAAAGACAGAACCTAAGAATTATAGGGACAGAGGAAAGAGAAGACTCCCGACTCCATGGTCCAAGAAATATTTTCAACAAAATCATAGAAGAAAACTTCCCAAACCTAAAGAAAGAGATGCCACTAAAAATCCAAGAGGCCTACAGAACAACAAACAGACTATATCAGAAAAGAAACTCCTCTCGCCACATAATAATAGAAACTCCAAATGTAGAGAACAAAGAAAGGATAATAAAAGCTGTAAGAGAAAAAGGCCAAGTCACATACAATGGCAGACCCATCAGAATCACACCTGACTTCTCCTCAGAAACTTTAAAAGCTAGAAGAGCCTGGACAGAGGTCCTAAAGGCCCTGAGAGAACATAGGTGCCTAGCCAGACTACTATACCCAGCAAAACTCTCTATCAACATAGATGGAGAAAACAAGATAGTCCATGACAAAATCAAATTCAAAAAATGTCTTCTCACAAACCCAGCCGTACAGAAGATCCTAGAAGGAAAATTCCAACACAGAGAAGATAACTACATCCAAGAAAACAGAGGAAATAGAAACCTCTACAGCAACTAAACAAAAAGAAACACAAGACAACCAGCTATACCAAAATAATGGGAAATAATAACCTCTGGTCAGTAATTTCCATCAACATCAATGGACTAAACTCGCCAATAAAAAGACACAGACTTACAGACTGGATCCATAAACAAGACCCATCTTTTGCTGTATACAAGAAACACATCTCACTATTGAAGATAAACACTGTCTCAGAGAAAAGGGCTGGGCAAAGGTTTTCCAAGCAAATGGACCCAGGAAACAAGCTGGAGTAGCCACCCTAATATCAAACAAAATAGACTTCCAATTGAAGTTAATAAAAAAGGACAGAGAAGGGCATTACATACTCATTAAAGGAAATATCCACCAAGAGGACATCTCAATACTGAACATCTATGCCTCAAATACAAAGGCACCTACATTTATAAAAGAAACACTTCTAAAACTTAAATTTCACATCGATCCAAACAATTTAATAGTGGGAGACTTCAACACCCCACTCACAACTATGGACAGATTATCAAGAAAGAAGCCAAACAGAGAAATAATGAGTCTAACAGAGATCATGAACCAAATGGACCTAACAGATATCTACAGAACGTTTCACCCAAACACAAAAGAATACACCTTATTCTCAGCACCTCATGGAGCCTTCTCCAAAATCGACCATATAATTGGACACAAAGATAGCCTCAGATACAAGAAAATTGAAATAACCCCTTATATCTTATCAGACCACCATGGAATAAAGCTGGACTTCAATAGCAAAAGAATCAACAGAAAGTCTACACTCACATGGAAATTGAACAACTCTTTACTAGAAGACCACTGGGTCAGGGAAGAAACAAAGAAGGAAATCAAAGACTTCTGAAAATCCAATGAAAATGAAGACAAAACATCCCCAAACCTATGGAACACAATGAAAGCTGTGCTACGAGGAAAGTTCATAGCACTAAGTGCCTTCAAAAAGAAAATTGTGACAGCTCATATTAGCGAATTAACAGCTAAACTAGGTGAATTGGAAAAAAAAAAAGAAGCAAACACTCCCAAGAGGAGCAGAAGGCATGAGATCATCAAACATAGGGCTGAAATCAACAACTTAGAAACAAAAAGAACTACACAAAGAATCAATGAAACCAAGAGTTGGTTCTTCGAGAAAATCAACAAAATAGACAGACCCTTAGCCAAATTAACTAAAAGACAGAGGGAGAAAACACAAATCAACAAAATCAGAAATGAAAAGGGAGAAATAACAACAGACATTGAGGAAATCCAGAGAATATTTGGATCCTGCTTTAAAAATCTATACTCCACCAAATTTGAAAACTTAAGTGAAATGGACAATTTTCTTGATAGATTCCACCTACCAAAGCTAAGTCAAGATCAGATAAACAGATTAAACAGCCCTATAACCCCTAAGGAAATAGAAACAGTCATTAAAAAAATCTCCCAACCAAAAAAAGCCCAGGACCAGATGGCTTTAGCACGGAATTCTACCGGACCTTCAAAGAGGAGCTAACACCAATACTTTTCAAACTCTTTCACAGAATAGAATCTGAAAGAACATTGCAAACTCATTCTATGAGGCCACAATCACCCTGATTCCTAAACCACACAAACACCCAACAAAGAAAGAGAACTTCAGACCAATCTCCCTCATGAACATAGATGCAAAAATACTTAATAAAATCCTAGCAAACCGAATTCAAGAACACATCAAAAGTATCATACACCATGATCAAGTGGGCTTCATCCCAGGAATGCAGGGATGGTTCAACATACGAAAGTCTATCAACGTCATTCACCATATAAACAAGATGAAAGAAAAAAAACACATGATAATCTCGCTAGATACAGAAAAAGCATTTGACAAAATCCAACACCCGTTCATGCTAAAAGTTCTGGAGAGAACGGGCATTCAAGGACTGTACCTAGAAATAAAAAAGGCAATATACACCAGGCCAGTGGCCAACATCAAATTAAATGGAGAGAAACTTGAAGCATTTCCTCTAAACTAAGGGAAAAGACAAGTGTAACCGATCTTTTAAATTATTATTTAACACTTATTTATTTATTACTAAATTCACTTATAACAAACACCAACAATTTCTTAACTATTAATCCTATAAATTCCTACAACCCCTTTAACCTATCCACTAAACCTGTTGATAATTATAACAACTACTTTCATAACCTTTTAGGATGATACAGTCTCTGGGGCAGGTCCTCAGTCGTCAGGAACACAGTCTTTATTGTAGATTCTTTAACGCACTTAGCAGTCCTTTTTCTGGATCTCTCAGATGCAGGTTCATCAGGGTAAGTTGATTATTGCAGTCTCACCTTAAATAAGGCTTCATGCTTTCTTCTCTGTGGGAGACACCAGCCTTCTGCAGGCCAACTTACTTCTTTTGAATCAGGAACTCAGCTGCTCTGCCTCAGTCCTTAAAGCCAGGCACAGTTTCCCCTAGGCCACTGATCGGACAGATCAAACCCCTCCAGGCAAAAGCTGAGCCACAGGGTCCAGTCCTTGGCCTTTTGGTGTCTTGCTCAGGCTTTCTTTGCTCACCGGCTTCTTTCTGCTTCAGGGAGAGAGCTGGCCATCAATGGCCAGCCCTTTTTTCAGCAGGACTCTTGGAGCTCTCTAGCATCAGGGGCCTCTTCTCTTTCTGGGCTCCATGCACTGTCCTTAAATAAGAGGAACTCTGTTTCAGTTTAATTTGGGCTCCGCCCACTTAGCAGCTGAAAACAATGTCAGGCCAGATACTTTGTTTCTTCAAGTCTATTGAGTCTTTCCTGTTTTCCAGACTTCAAACTTGTTTTTCAGTCTATTGAGTCTTTCCTGTTTTTCCTGAGTTCAACCTTGTTTTTCAGTCTATTAAGTCTTTCCTGTTTTTGCTGACTTCATGCTGATAATGCTCTTCAGGCCCCGAATTAAGAGACAGTATCAGAAACTCCTATATATTTTCTAAATCTAATTTATCTAACCCCTACAGACAAGGGTATCCGCTTTCATCATATCTCTTCAACATAGTACTTGAAGTTCTTGCTACAGCAATAAGACAACTAAAGGAGATCAAGGGAATACAAATTGGAAATGAAGAAGTCAAATTATCCCTATTTGCAGATGATATGATAGTATACATAAGCGACCCCAAAAATTCCACCAGAGAACTCTTACAGCTGATAAACACCTTCAGCATAGTGGCTGGATAAAAAATTAATTCAAAAAAATCAGAAGCCCTTCTTTATACAAAAAACAAATGGGCTGAGAAAGAAATAAGGGAAACAAACCCCTTCACAATAGCCACAAACAACATGAAATACCTGGGGATAACTTTAACCAAGCAAGTAAAGGACCAGTACAACAAGAACTTCAAGACCTTGAAGAAATAAATGGAAGAGGCCTTTAGAAGATTGAAAAATCTCCCATGCTCATATAGATAGGATCAACATAATAAAAATGGCCATCCTACCAAAAGCAATATATAGATTCAATGCAATTCCTATCAAAATACCAACACAAATTTTTATAGACTTGGAAAGAGCTACTCTCAATTTCATATGGAACAACAAAAAGCCCAAAATAGCTAAATCAATCCTGTACAATAAAAAAAATCTGGAGGTATCACCATCCCAGATTTCAAGCTGTACTACAGAGCAATAGTGGTAAAAACAGCATGGTATTGGTATAGAAACAGACGGGTAGATCAGTGAAATCAAATTGAAGATCCAGAAATAGACCCACACACTTATGGCCACCTAATTTTTGACAAAGAAGCAAAAACAGCACAATGGAAGAAGGACAGCATCTTCAACAAATGGTGCTGGTCCAACTGGATGTCCATTTGTAAAAGAATGAAATTAGACCCATACTTCTCACCTTGTACAAAACTTAACTCCAAGTGGATCAAAGACCTTTACATAAGGCCGGTCACACTAAATCTACTAGAAGAAAAAGTGGGAGAAACCCTAGAACTCATTGGCACAGGTGACAACTTCCTGAACAGAACACCAACAGCTCAGGACCTGAGATCAACAATCAATAAATGGGACCTCATGAAACTGAAAATCTTCTGTAAGACAAAAGACACTGTCATTCGAACAAAACGGCAGCCTACAGACTGGGAGAAAATCTTCACCAACCCCACATCTGACAGAGGGCTAATATCCAAAATCTACAAAGAACTCAAGAAATTAAATGCCAAGAAACCAAATAATCCAATCAAAAAATGGGGGACAGAGCTAAATAGAGAATTCACAAAGGAGGAAACCCTAATGGCTGAGAGACACTTGAAGAAATGCTCAACATCCTTAATCATCAGAGAAATGCACCTCAAGACAACTCTGAGATTCCATCTCACACATGTCACAGTGGCTAAGATCAAAAGCTCAAATGACAACACATGCTGACGAGGGTGTGGAGAAAGGGGTACCCTACTCCATTGCTGGTGGGAGTGCAGGCTTGTGCAACCACTATGAAGGTCAGTCTGGTGATATCTTAGAAAACTTGGAATAGCTTTGCCTCAGGACCCAGCCATACCACTTCTGGGTATACACCCAAATGCCTCTTCACGGAACCATAAGGAAGTTTCCTCATCTATGTTTATAGCAGCCTTATTTGTAATAGCTAGAAACTTGAAACAACTCATATGTCCCTCACCCAAAGAATGTGTTAAAAAATTGTGGTTTATCTACACAATGGAATATTATTCAGCTCTCAGAAACAATGAAATTATGCAATTTGCAGCCAAATGGATGGAACTAGAAAAGCTCATCCTGAGTGAGCTAACCCAGACTCAGAAGGACGCATATGGCATCTATTCACTTATAGTAGGATTTTAGCTATATAGTAGAAGGTGTCGATACTACAACCAACACTCCAAAGGGAACTTGGACATAGACTTATTTTTATTTTTATTTATTTTATTTATTTTTTATATTTTTTTCTATTTTTTAGTCTTTTTTATCTATTTGCCTGCTTATTTGTTTGTTTGTTTTTTAGTTCTCTCTCCCAGGCAATGAGACACTTATCACTGATGGTACTGCCTCGTAGACCCCCAATGAATGAGGAGGC
The DNA here is from genome assembly GCA_907164525.1 of Lophiomys imhausi. Taxonomy (NCBI): domain Eukaryota; kingdom Metazoa; phylum Chordata; class Mammalia; order Rodentia; family Muridae; genus Lophiomys; species Lophiomys imhausi. Next base: position 2,418,715 of record CAJQZJ010034004.1, read on the forward strand.
TCTTGGCCCTCATACAGCCTCTCAACTGAGATGAGGGACTGTTATATAAGGACACCCCACCCAAGAGAAATGGGATGGAAGTGTTAGGAGGTGAAGAAAAAAATGAAATGTGATGTTTCGGCCTTTTACTACTAATTGTCATAAACTATTTAGGTTAATTAAGAAATGCAAACTAATGGTTATGCAAGCCGGTCATTCTGTTAGGTACTATGTCAGCCTATTATAGTTATTTTGTAAGCTAATCAGAAATAAATCTGCTAAGAGACAAGCAATATGTGTTTACCCTAATAGAAGAGACAGATAGGGCCTCTTAAAAAACCTCAAGAGATCTGCAGAATATGGCATTCAAAGATGTTTTCATAACTTTAAATTTTTTTATATCAAGACATATCATCTCCTGGCAGCACCCCCTATTCTACCCCACGTATAAGATGAGCATCGAAGAATCTCCAGTGGGAGATGATTGAATTAGTCGCAAGCCTATCTCTTGGTAGGAAAAGCCCCTTGCTCCAACTGTAGACAGAATGCTGTCCAAAAAGGACAAAACCTGGAAGCAGGTTAAGTCGACAGCCTAGCTCTGCCAAGACAGGGTAGGTAAGTCCTTCATAACCTCTGTTCTACAATCAATGTCTGTCAGAGAAACGGGGCCAAACGACTGAAGATCGATGCTATAATGTAGGGAGAGAAAATGGGAACTGTCCAGGCAGCCACAGGTATGTTATTTCTTAGTCTTGGAAGCTGCAGGTCCTGTACTTCCTATAAAATCAGATATATTTATCCCTCTCAGGTCTCTGAGGTGGTTGAAGAACAGATAGTCTCATAATTAAATTTTGTGTTGTTTAGGAGTCAAGAGAGTGTTATAGATCTAAGAGGATACTTTTAAAGTTGTGTTGCAAGTTAGTATGAATGTTGAGTTAGATATAGAACTTTAAACTCATGGAGATGGTTAGATAGTAGAATGTTAAAGTCAGGTACCAAATACATATGGACTGGACATTGGGAATGTATGCTAAGCCATATAACCCTCATAACTGTGGCCTAATTACCTCTGTTGTTTTGTATTATATTTATTATTATAAGAGAAAGAGCCATTTGTTGGACTGAAAGGGGAAACTGTAGGGGGAAATAAGATATACATTAAACTTAAAAAAAAGGGAAGAGGATGGGGGGTTGAGGGTGGGAAGGTGGGACTGGAGGGGGGAATAGGGACAGGACTGTGATTGAGATGTAACTTGAAGAAATAAAAAATAAAGGAAAAAAATAAAAATAAAAAGAATTCTAGAGCAGCAAATCAAATGGGATGGGGAGCAGGGGGCACACCACCAAAAAAAAAATAATAATCGACAAAAACTGTACATTGATTGCTCTAGTGCAACTACCATGTAGGGCTCCAGTGCAAAAGGAAGCTTTTAGCCCTCATATGACTGCTGAACTGAAGGGGGCTGATATGTAAGGGCACCCCACAAGAGGGATAGGATAGGTGGGAAAAAGACGAAAGCGTGGACCAGGAGGCGTGGAGGGATGGGACTGTGATGGAGATGTAACTTGAAGTAATAAATAAACATAAAAACAAAAACCTACACATTGACGCTTCACATTAATGGTCTAAATCTCCCAATAAAAAGATTCAGACTAACAGAATGGATGGGAAAACAGGATCAATCCTTGTGCTCCAAAAACACACATTAATATCAAGGATATACATCACCTTAGGGTAAAAGGATGGAAAAAGTTATTCTAAACAAATGTACCCAATAAGCAATCCAGTGTAGCCATTTCAATACCTGACAAAATAGACTTCAAAGCATAACTGATCAGGGAAGATGGGGAAGGACATTACATACTCATCAAAGGAAAAGATCCACCAAAAGGACATTGCAATTCTTTTTTTTTTTAATACTTTATTTTTTTTTTCTTCAAGTTACATCTCAGTAACAAACCCCTCCCTATTCCCCCTTCCTATCCCGCCCTTCCACCCTCTTCCCCCCAGAAGTTTCCCCTTTCAGTCCAACAGATGGTTCCTTCTCTTATTACAGTAAGTATTATACAAAACAATAGATATAAATATGCCACATTTATGAGAGTAAATTGGCCCAGTATACCTTCCCAATGTCCAGTTTATACATATTTGGCCCCTGACTTTAACATTCTACTATCTAACCAACTCCATGAGTTTAAAGGTCTATATATGACTCAACATTCATACTATCTTGCAACACACTTTTAAGAGTATCTTCTTAGATCTATAACACCCTCTTGATTCCTAAACAGTTCAAAATTTAACTATGAGACTCTAGCTGTCTATTCTTCAACCACCTCAGAGACCTGAGAGGGATAAATATATTTGCTTATATAGGAAGTGCAGAGCCTGCAGCTTCCAAAACTAAGAAAGGACATACCAATGACTGCCTGGACAGTTCCCATTTTCTCTCCATACATTCCAGCATCAGTCTTCACCCTTTAGGTCCTGTTTCTCTGACAGACATTTGTTGTAGAGCAGGGATTATGAAGGACTTACCTACCCTGTCTTGGCAGATTTAGGCTGTCGACTTCCCTGCTACCAAGTTTTGTCCTTTTTGGACAGCAGTCTGTCTGCAGTTGGTGCAAGGGGTTTTTTCATGCCAAGAGAAAGGCTTGCCACTAATTCAACCATATTACACTGGAGGTTCTTAATATCTATGCACAAATACAAAGTCACCCCAGTTAATAAAAAAAACACTATTACAGCTCAAATCACATATTGGCCCTCACACAGTGATAAAGTGGAACAACATTACCTAACCCTTGCCAATAGATAGATCATCCAGACAAAAACTAACAGAAATGCAGCAGCTAATTGATGTCATAAACCAAACTACGTAGCCAATATTTACAGAACATTTTACTCAAACACAAAACAATACACCTTCTTCTAAGCAGCATGTGGAAGTTTCTCAAAAATTGACCACATACTCAGACACAAAGCAAGTTTCAACAGATACAAAGAAATTGAAATAATAACCCACATCCCATCCAACCACCATGGATAAAGCTAGCTATGAAAAAAAAAACAGGAACAACAGAAAGCTTAAAAATTCATAGAAATTAAAAAATATCTTTATTGGATGAAAAAAGGTCAAGAAAGAAATTAAACACTTTCTAGAATTGAATGAAAATTAAAAACACAACATACTCAAACTAATGGGACAAAGTGAAAACAGTTGTAGGGGGCAAGTTTATGGAACTAAGTGCCTTATTAAAAAGTGATAGAAATTTTAGTGGAGCCCAGTGACTGCTAAGTTGATCAGCAGCCGAGCTGCCAAACCCAGAACTTTGTGTTGGTGATGGGAGAACCCAGGATACAGTGGCTCATGGGTCCAGCCTCTTGTCCACAGCTCAACCTGCCTATCTGAGGAAACCTTCCAACTCTCAGACCTTACAGGATAGTACCCACACTCCAGTCCCCTGCCTATAGGACCAACTGGGTCACAACCAGCTGAGGAGAGCTGTAGCCTCTCTCTGAGATCTAGTATCTATTATAGGGACCTACCCATCATCCAGAGGTGGACATGGGGATCACAGGATCAACCAGCCTCCAAAATGAAGGTGTTTTCTGAGTGGATTAAAAAACAACAACAAAAATAAACAAACAAACAAAAACAACCTGTGGATCATTTACACAATGGAATATTACAAAGCTATCAGAAACAAGGAAATCATGCAATTTACAACCAAATGGATGGAACTAGAAAAGCTCATCCTACATGAGCTAACTCAGACCCAGAAAGTTACATGTGGGTATGTACTCTCTTAAAAGTGAATATTAACTAACTATATAGAACAGGACAACCATCCTACAACCCACAGACCCAAACAGACAGGTACCTAGCATAACTATTCTATGAAAACTCCATCCAGCAGCAAGTCTTGGACCCTGTTGCCTGTTTGTGGAACACCTTCCCCTAGCTGGGATGCCATATCAGGCCCCAGTACAAGAGGAAGCTCTCAGACCTTATGTGACTAATGACTTGAAGGAGTTTGATATATGGGGGCTCCATTTATCCAAGAAGAAGGAGAGGAAGGAGATGAGGAAGAGGGAGGGAGGAACTTGTAGGATAGGAGGGAGTGGACTTTGATCAAGATGCAACCTGAAAAAACAAATTAATTTAAAAAGAAGATGGGTAACTAAGCATAAAAAATAAGTAAAAATAAAAAACAAAATTTTCAAATGATGATTTATCAAAAGCAAACTTACCTTACTGGCATGATATGAAAAAAAAAATAATTAGAGAAATTTCACACTAGAAATGTAACAGCTTACCTGAAAGTTCTAAAGAAAAGAAAGAAATAATATCTAAAAGAAGTAGATGGGATGTAGTAAACCTGTTTGGGGCCCAAATAAGAATGGAAAATTTTGAGTTGTTTAGGAATCAAGAGTGTGTTCTGGATCTAAGAAGATATTTTTAAAATTATGAGGCAAGATAGTATGAAAGCTGAGTTAGATATAGAACTTTAAACACATGGAGATGGTTAGATAGTAGAATGTTAAAGTCAGGTGCCAAATACATATGGACTGGACATTGGTAATGTATGCTAAGCCATATAACTCTTATAATTGTGGCCTATTTATTTCTGTTGTTTTGTATTGTATTTATAGTTATAAGAAAAAGAACCATTTTTTGGACTGAAAGGGAGAGCTGTTGGGGGGAAAAAAGAAATACCTTAAACTAAAAAAAAAAAAAAAAAGAAGGGAAGAGGATGGGGGGTTGAGGGGGAGGAGGGTGGAAGGGTGGGACTGGAGGGGGGAGTAGGGAGGGGATTGTGATTGAGATGGAACTTGAAGAAATAAAAAATAAATTACTAAAAAAAAAGAAGTAGGTGGATCGAAATTTTCTCTTGACTGCAATCAATAAAATAGAAACAAACCTTGTCCCAACAAGGCAGTACAAAGAGTCAAAGAAAAAAATGAGTTGGTTCTTTGAGAAAATAAAAATGATTGACAAAACTTTAGCCAAAATAATAAAAAGGATGAGATCCAAATTAACAAAATTACATATAAAAAGGGAGAGATAACACATGCAATGAATCATAAGAACAAGGACGTACTTGAAAAACCTGTACTTCACCATATTGGGGAACCTAAAAGAAATGGATCATTTTCCCAACAAATGCCACTTAGCAAAGGTATATCAAGATCAGATAATCAGTTTAAATAGACCTTTAAGCCCTAGTAGAGTAGATGCAGTCATTAAGTCTCCAAAGCAAAGAAAAAACCCCAGGTCCTGATGGTTTATGTGCAGAATTCTACCAAACTTTCAAGGAAGAAATAAGGCCAATACTCCTCAAGTTAATTCACAAAAGGGAAACAGAAGGAACACTGCCAAATTCTTTTTTTTTTTTCATTTTATAAGGCCACAGTTGCCCTGAAACCCAAACCCCCTAAGGACCCAACAAAGAAATAATTAAAGACCAGTTTTCCCTATGAACATAGATGCATAAATACCCAATAAAACACTTACACAGCAGATTAAAAAAATACATCAAAAAGATCATCCAGCATGCTCAAGTAGGCTTCATTCCAGAGATGCAAGGATGATTCAATATACAAAAATGAATAAATACAATCTACTGTATAAACAAAATGAAAGAATAAAAACAAAATGATCACATCATTACCAGAAATGGCCTTTGACAAAATCCAACAACCCCTCATGATAAAAGTCCTGGTGACACAAGGGATACAAAAAATTTAAAGATGTTAAAAGCAGTTTACAGCAAACCTATAGTCAACACCAAATTAATGGAGAGAAACTCAAAGCAATTCCACTAAAATCATGAACAAGGCAGGGTTGTGTACTCCCTCCATACCTACTCAATATAGTACTTGGCATCTTAGCTAGAGCAATAAGACAACTGAAGGGGATGAAGGAATACAAACAGAAAAGGAAGAAGTCAAAGCATCTTTATTTGCAGATGATATGAGAGTGTACATAAAAAAAAAATCTAAAAATTGCACCAGGAAACTACTACATTTGATAAACATTTTCAGTAGCAGGATACGAATTTAACTCAAAAAAAAAAAACAACCTTTCTATATATAATTAACAAGTGCACTGAAAAAAAATAAGGTAAATAAACCTTTCACATTTGCCTCAAATAATATATAATACCTTGGGATAACTCTAACCAAATAATTGAAAGATTTACATAATGAAAATTTTAAGACACTGAAAACAGAAAAAGACTTCAGAGGATGGAAAGATGTCCCATGCTTGTGGATCAGTTAGATTAACAAAATAAAAATGGACATTCTACCAAAAGCAATCTACAGATTTAATGCTATCCACACCAAAATTCCAATACAATTAATTGTTCACAAATCTTGATATAACAATTTTTAGCACTACACAGACATACACACATACACACACACACACACACATATCAAACCAGAATATCTTAAATACCCCTGAATAATAAAAGGACTGCTGGAAGTAGGACCATCCCTGGCCTCAAATTATACTGGGGAGCTATATTAATAAAGACATCATGATATTGGCACAAAAACAGACACATTGATCCGTGGAATCCAATTGAAGACCTCTACCAAAAAATCCTCAAACCTGTGAACACTTATATTTTTATAAAGAATACAGAAATACACATTGAATAAAGACAACATCTTCAACAAATGATACTGGCCAATTGCATGGGTTCATGTAGAAATTGATCCATACTTATTGACCTGCTTAATCTCGACTATAAATTGATCAAAATTCACAACATAAAAATAAGTACACTGAATCTGATGGACCAGAAAGTGTGGGATATCCTTGAACTCACTGACACAGGAAAAGTAATTTTTAAACCAAACTATTAGCTAAGATGGTACTAAGATCAAAAATTAATAAATAGAACTTAATGAAACTGAAAACTTCTGCATGGCCAAGGATAATATATTCAGACAAAGAAGCAGCCTACAAAATGGGAAAAGTTTTTACCAACTGCATATTAAATAGAGGACTAATATCCAAACTCTAAAAAAAAATTCCAACAATAAAGAACTCAAGGAATCAGGTATCAAAAAATAAATAATCCAATTTAAAAATGGTATACAGATCTAAACAGAAAATTCTCAATAGATGAACCTCAAATGGCTGAGAAACATTTATGACTTCTGAACTGGGACGAGGGACTTATATAGGGACACTCCACTCCAGAGGAGTGGGATGGAAGAGTTAGGGGGTAGAGGGTGGGAGGGAGGGGCTGGGAAGGGGGGAAAGAGGACAATATGATGGAGATGTAACCTGAAGCAACAAATAAATAAATTTAAAAAAGAAATGTTTAACATCCTTAGCTATCAGAGAAATGTGAATCAAAAGCACTTTGAGATTCCATCTACCATTTGTCAGAATGACTAAGATCAACAGAATAAGTGACAGCCTCATTATCTAGCTATACTGCTCTTGGGTATATACCCAAAGAATTATTCATCTTACAACAGAGACATTTGCTCAACCATATTTGTTACTACATAATTCATACAACCTAGATATCTTTCAACATGACTGAATAAAGACATTATAATATCAATTTGCTGTTAAAGAGAATGAAATTTGCAGGTAAATTACTGAAACTAGATAAAAATCATCCTGTGTGAGGTAACCAAAGCCCCAAAGGCAAATATAGTATGTATTCTCTTATATGTGGATATTAACTCTGAAGACAATCCATAGGACCATTGAAGTTAGATATAGAGTAGGGAACTAGGGGAGATAAATAGATCTCTATATTAAAAGGAAATAGACTAGTTATGAATGGACAGGGTCATTCGTGTTGGAACAAGAGGATTGAGCAGCGAGGAAAAGGGAAGAGAAGGACAAGGGAGGGAAGACAGAAAGAAACAGAGAGACAAACAGAGAAAGAGAGAGAGAGTACAAATTAGTGATTGCGAAATAGTATAGAAAACAAATTCAGTAGAAGCTTCCTTAAATATATACAAATATGAAAACGATATAAATGAAATAGCCAAATAACAAGGAAGACAGCTTTAATTGGGCCTCTCTCATCACCAAATGAAACTTCCAATACTAGGAATGGGCTACATCTAGTTGAGTAGTTGGCCAGAAGGGTCCCCTAGGAACCTCTAAATAACTCAAGTTTTGCCAAGTCTATAAACTGTTCTCCACAAACTGACAACAAGACCCTGTTGCTGAAGACACCACCTACACAAGTAATTGAGCACCGAGAGATTGAGCTGGTGCTTATCTAAAGCCTTCACCCCTACCAGCTAGTATCTCTGTTGCACGAAGGTACAGTGCGTAAACACTAATTCAGCCACAAACCATCCATCTACAATGGTGTAAGATATGTGCAATGGTGATTCAAAGCTTTTGGAAGTAACCAACCATTATCTGATTGGACTTAAGGCCCACTCCATGAGATGAAAATCGTACCTGACACTACTTAGGTGACCAAGAACTTGAGACTACATGGGCCAGGAACCTGGGGTAAAACCAAATACTACTATAAGATACCTAAGGAACTTAGCAATAAAATCACTTATGACATTTTCCTATATTCATAGATCAGTGTCTTGCTCAGCCATCATCCAAGAAACTTCCTCCTTCAGCAGATAGGAACAAATACAGAGACCCATAGCCAGACAATATGTAGAGAATGAAAGACCTTGAAACACTCAGCCCTAAATAGGATGCTTCCATCAAAACAATATGTTTTCTTCATGTCTCAGGGAACCCTGAGAAAGAGAAGGCAGAATAAAACGTAAGAGCCATAGGGTATTGAGACATCAAGGAAATAAGGCTTTCGAAACATAAGACTAACACACATGAATTGTCAGAGACTGTGACAGCACGCACAGGACCTGCATATGTCTGCATCAGATGAGGTCTTAGAGCTGAAAGAAGTGGAATTGTTCTCCCCAACCATATAACAAATTGATAACCACTTGAAAATGAAAATTTACTTTTCTCTAAGGAAGTCTCACCTGGAAAACAAACTACTCTTAAGGACAGGCCACATGTCCAGCAGTTAGTTTTTGACAAATAGAAACAAATGGTATCTTTGGAGGTTCCTTGTCTTATGCCATGCCAAGATTTTTTCCTTTTTAAAAATTTTATCTTTTGTTTTGTTTTTTTTTACCCTATTAGTATTTTGTATATATAATATGGATTCTAGTTTTATTTTATGGAATTCCTGAGTGTGTGAACAAGTGGGTCTCTGCAGATCTATCTGTTTCTTGTACCTTTTCCTGTGCTCCTTTTGTTCTTTTTCATTTTTTCCTATTCCTAAGTGCTTGTCATTTAATTTAATTTTATTTACTAGTACATCTAGATGCCTGTTTCTTTTCTAGTGAAACACAGATTGGAGGGCAGGTAGGAAGGAAGTAGGACAAATAGAAAGGAAATCATAATTAGGAAATATATGAAAAAATATATTTTCAATAAAAGAAAATTTTCATATCTATAAAATTTGTATCATGAAGCAGCACACAAACTACACTTCAAATTCTTTAAAAACAACTATTATTATAATGTGTTCATAGGTACATATGTCTGCACATCTAAGTCCCAACTGGTAGCACTGTTCAGAAAGATATGGATCCTTTAGGAAGTGAAAACTTGCTGATAAGTGGGCCACTGGGATCAGACATTGGTTTGATAGCCCAGTCTAATTTTCTCTCTCTCTTTCTGATTACTGATGGGTGATGTAATGTAACCAGCTGGCATCACTGTCTTTCATGAAATCTTCTCAACCATAATGGGCTATATACTATTGAAATAGAAACCAGAATAAACCTGTCCTTTCTTAAGTAATTTAGCATCTGATATTTTGTCACAGCAACAAAATAGAACTCAGAAAATTGACAAGAAGTAACACCATTGCTGGGACAAAACTGACCATGTGGTTCTTAGGCTTTTTGAACTGGGTCATAGTAAGAATGTGGAAGAGTTTGGATCATTTGTCTAGACTGTTCTGGTGAAGTTTTGGAAGGTCAGAAGGTCAAGAGTCATGGGAAGTGTGGAAGCTCAGCTCATGAAATTTTAAAGGAAAATGTGTATTCTTTGGAAGACTACAACCCAGATCATTCAAGTTACATTCTGACAAAGACCCTGGCTGCATTTTCCTGTGTCAGAAGAGTTTGAGTCTTATCCTTAAAGTAGTTCACTATTTTGACAGAGAAAATTTAAAGATACTGGGAAGAAAAAAGCAGAACATGAAAAATGGCTATGGCAAAAGACTGAAAGAACTTCTGCACAGAGTTAAGAGGTTAGGTTAAAGGGGAATATACAAGGAGGCTGCCAAATGGTGAACATGAAGAGAAACATAGATCACTTCTCTCAGACATGGAAGAGCAAATGAGATCAATCCTAGGTTAAGGAGGCAATAAGACCATTGTGTGTGCAATATGGTCCTATTTGTTTTTTTTTTAAATATATAATATATTTGCACTTGCATGCGGTATATCTACACAATGGAATATTATTCAGCTATCAGGAACAATGAAATTATGCAATTTGCAGCCAAATGGATGTAACTAGAAAAGCTCATCCTGAGTGAACTAACCCAGACTCAGAAGGACACATATGGCATCTATTCATTTATAGTAGGATTTTAGCTATATAGTAGAAGGTATCGATACTACAACTAACACACCAAAGGGAACTTGGACATAGACTTCTTATTTTTAATTTTTAATTTTTATTTATTTTTTATATATTAGTTATATTTTTTCTATTTTTCAGTCTTTTTTATCTATTGTATGCTTATTCATTTGTTTGTTTAGTAGTTCTCTCTCCCAGGCAATGAGACACTTTTCACTGATGGTACTGCTTCGTAGAGGCTCTTGGCCCTCATACAACCTCTCAACTGAGATGAGGGACTGTTACATAAGGACACCCCACCCCAGAGAAATGGGATGGAAGGGTTAGGAGGCAAAGAAAAAAAAATGAAATGTGATGTTTCAGCCTTTTACTACTAACTGTCATGAACTGTTTAGGATAATTAAGAAATGCAAACTAATGGTTATGCAAGCCAGTCATTCTGTTAGGTACTATGACAGCCTATTATAGTTACTTGCTAAGCTAATCAGAAATAAACCTGCTAAGAGACAAGCAACATCTGCTTACCCTAATATAAGAGATAGATAGGGCCTCTTCAAAAACCTCAAGAGATCTGCAGAATATGGCATTCAAAGATGTTTTCATAACTTTAGATTTTTTTTTATATCAAGACATATCAACTCCTTACAGCATCCCCTATTCTCCTCCAAGTAGAAGATGAGCATCGAAGAATCTCCAGTGGGAGATGATTGAATTAGTCGCAAGCCTATCTCTTGGTAGGAAAAGCCCCTTGCTCCAACTGTAGACAGAATGCTGTCCAAAAAGGACAAAACCTGGAAGCAGGTAAGTCGACAGCCTAGTTCTGCCAAGACAGGGTAGGTAAGTCCTTCATAACCCCTGCTCTACAATCAATGTCTGTCAGAGAAACGGGGCCAAACGACTGAAGATCGATGCTGTAATGTATGGAGAGAAAATGGGAACTGTCCAGGCAGCCACTGGTATGTCATTTCTTAGTTTGGGAAGCTGCAGACCCTGTACTTCCTATAAAATCAGATATATTTATCCCTCTCAGGTCTCTGAGGTGATTGAAGAACAGATATATAAAGTCTCATATTTAAATTTTGAGTTGTTTAGGAGTCAAGAGAGTGTTATACATCTAAGAAGATACTTTTAAAACTGTGTTGCAATTAGTATGAATGTTGAGTCAGATATAGACCTTTAAACTCATGGAGATGTTTAGATAGTAGAATGTTAAAGTCAGGTACCAAATACATATGGACTGGTCATTGGGAATGTACGTTAAGCCATATAACCCTCATAACTGTGGCCTAATTACCTCTGTTGTACTGTATTGTATTTATTATTATAAGAGAAAGAGCCATTTGTTGGACTGAAAGGAGAAACTGTAGGGGGAAATAAGATATACCTTAAACTTAAAAGAAAAAAAAAGGGAAGAGGATGGGGGGTTGAGGGTGGGAGGGTGGGACTGGAGAGGGAATAGGGAGGGGACTGCGATTGAGATGTAACTTGAAGAAATAAAAAATAAAGGAAAAAAAGAAAAAAAAAGAAAACCATGTGGAAAAGACAACTGGAATGTATTTGAAGAAACAATGTTGGAATTCATTATTTCTGCAATAAAACATTATAAAAGTATAATAGAAACAGGTAATATCCAAAAGTGTATAAAATAAAGTCAGTTGTGTTTTTAAAAAATCGAATGTAGAACAGATTGTGCTAATTCTGGTCAAATCAGAATAATTTTCCCTCTCATAACTCTTGTCCCAAAATACATATTAATCCTTACAATTTTTCAGGACAACCATTTAGTGTGTTCATGTTTATGAGAGGAGCTTCACGTGCATGTATATGCACATTTGTATAGAATCCAGAAGTAAACTTTGGGTATCATTCCTTGAGTGGTACCCAATATGTTTTTGTGACAAGATGTCTCACCAATTTTGCTAGATTGACTGGACAGCAGGCCCAATCTGTCTATGAACCTCACCAGCATTCCAATTAAAAGTGTGTACCACCACACCTGACCTTTTACATGAGTTCTACGAAAAAAAACACTCAGGCCTTAAGTGTTGCATCAAACTAGTTATCTTCCCAGCATTGTTTGTATGACTGTACCCTAACCAGCTAGCAAACTCACTTCACTTCCCCAGTGCTGAGAATACAGGTGGGTGTCACTATAACCAGCTTTATAAATGGGTCCTTGGGATCTGACCTATTCTCTTCATTCTGATGTAGAAAGAACTTTATTGACCAATCCATTTTCCTGTCCCCAATTATAATTTTTATTTCAAAAAATCAGGGACTAAGAAGGAAAGAAAAAAGGGAAAGGCAGTGATAGATGAAATATCTACTGCTTACATATCCCATGGAACATTGAATGAGGTCCTAAACACACTGCCAACTTCTTTATACTTAAATGTACTGATAGCTACCAAATATATTCAAATGATGTCTAGGGACTAATTCAAATATCAGAAATCGTTTTGGTTTACCTCTTTCATACAAGTTAATGAGATAAGTGTAATCTTTATGGAACATGCTTAACTAGAAGCACAATCTTGTCATTGTCAAAATTACTCCATGGGTTGTGTGTGTCTAGTGATGCTGTGTGACCCTGGAATAGTGTTCTTCAAATAGCTCTCTTGTAGTTTAGTTTTTGAGGCCAATTTATGTAACATTGTCCATTACATTTAAAATATGCATATGAGTTAGGCTGGAGAAATGTGTAATCATTATTATTGTTTTAATTTACAACACACTTTCATTTCAGCATAAATCTAGTTTGTCTCCCTGGATAATAAGCTTTTTCTGGGTACAGATTTCACATGTTCATAGGCATTGTTATGTCACTGAAAATGCAAAATATACATGCTGCTCTTTTCCAACTTTGTATGTTGAACATTTGTCATAGACTCATTTTAATAAAATAATAATTTTAATTAACAGTTTAAAAAAGAAAATACTAACTTCTATAGCATTTGCACACATCTCAGCTGATGAACATTAGAAAAGAACCATGATCACTAAGTTCAATGTCTTGACTTTCCACAGGTTTCATGAATTGACAATGGTTTATAGTACTAACTTACACACATTAAGTAATTTTTAATAACTGCATACATGATATTTCATATAATTATCTAAAATACTGAGCACAGATATTTTAACATTTATTATGCTTGCTGTTTTTAGTAACAAATCTGGGATTTGAACTTAACTGTTCACAGCACTTTTTTTTTAAATAAAAGTTAGGGTTTCTGTATCTTCTTGTTGCAATTCATCTTTAACAAATGAAAAAAAAAACATCATACATTCATGATAATAGTTTTTGTCAGTTTAGATGAGACCTGAAGAAATTATCAAACCCTAAATATTTAGTAGACTTTCTCATGAAAAATATTACCAAAATTTAAAATAAGTTGATTTATTGGTTTACTACAGTGATAGAAAGGTTTTATATTCTGTCATTGCTAGATCTCTTAACAAAAAATTGTTTATTTTAGAAGTTTATTTTTATTGAAAAAAACTTATTATGTGAATTTCACATCATGTATCCCGTTCCCTCTCATCTCCCACCTCCCCTCAAACCCACCCTCCACCCTTGAAATCTGTCCCAGAATAAAATATAAAATCTCCTCGTGTGGAAGCTTCAGTGTGTTTCAGTGTGACCCACAGTATTTCCCTTTGTCTACACATTTTACTTGCAAATGTTCGTTAAAATGACTCCTTAGTCTGGTATGAGAGCTCTGGTTTCTGCTACTTTTTCAATACTGGAACCTCACTGGAACTCCTCTCATATGTTGTAACTGTCCTGTGCCATGGAGATCCTGCAGTTCTGAGTTGTGGAACTGGCCTCTTCTTGCACTCCAGCAGTTCATCCATGGGGTAGATGTTGGGGTGGGCCACCTCGAAGCCCTGGTTCTGGACCTGCAACACCCAATTGCAGGGCCAATTCTACTATGGAAAGGTGCAGGACCTGCTCTCCCAAGTGCTGAAGCATGATTGGAGGAGGGACAGCTCCCCTGCTCTTTTGACCCAATCTGGGCCAGATCTCCTATAGGCCAATGGTGGTGAGGGAAAAAGGGAGGGAAGGGGATCTCTCCCTAGCCAATACCACCACATAGCAGACAGAAGGCAGGGCTGGCTCTCCCACACTCACTCCCTCAGGGCTGGCTCACCCACAACCCCCATGTCCAGGACCAGCTGCAGCGTGCTACCCAGGCAAGGATTCAGAACCTGCTCTCCGAATGCTGTAGCATGTGAGGGGCCGGGACAACTCTCCTCCTCTTGAGATCCCATCTGGGCCACGTCTTACCCCAGGGCTGGGTCTCTACAACCCCCACATCCAGGGCCAGGCAGAGTTCTTCTAGTTTCTGACTTGTTTCCTGTCCTGGGAGCACATCTGGTGCTTGCCTGGTACTGGTCTGGTAGTCATCACAGGCTAACCCATGGCGCCAATGTTGTGTTGGTATCCAGCTTGCTTTTTTTCCAGGAATGTTAGGCTATTATTCATTCAGATGTTCATAGGTCAAAACACTGAATGTAGATATAGCCTTTCTCCTTTCTGCCACCTACTGATGCACATGTGACATAGCAGCCACATCTGCAATGACTCTAGGGGCAGTCAAAAAATTGTTTTAAGGCTAGTGGGATGGTTCTCTGTATAAAGGCCCCTGCCACCAACCATAATGCTCTAAATTCAATCCCTGGGAATCACATGATGGAAAGAGACAATTGACTCCTCCAAGTTGTCCACTCACCACACAACATGAGCCATATAAAGTATGTAGACACACACACACAAATTAAAGAAATATCATTTATCATCCTTCCCTATCATTTTAACCGTTTTTTGTAACTAAAATAACTTCCCATTTCCCTACATAAAGCTGCTTTTCCTTTTAATTTGAGTCCAAATTATTTTACGCTGAAAAAATTATAAACTCCAATCTCTTTTAATATAACGTTTAAACATATTGCCACCAAGTGATGACTTTAGCAGACAAATCTCTGGAAGCTATTTGAATGGAGATACATGTTTACTGAAGATGTTTTCTTCATATTCTATTTAATTTTATATTGGTATTTTATAGTGCAATGGAGTTGCTCTTCATTTTTTTTGTTGTGTTCTCTAATATTCCTATATGAAAAGTTTCTACATCTTCACTCTATTCTTGATAGTAACACTTCTATTCCCTTTTAGGCAGGGCTGGGGATTGAACCCCAAGACCTTCAGCATGGTAGGCATGTTCTCTTAAAATGGGATGCATTCCTAACCCTATGTACACATTTTAAATTTAAAATATGTTCACATTTATTTAAACAACAATATTTTTAAAATTATAATTAAAACTGTAGTAAATCTTCTAACTTAATGACCAATTTTAGATATATTAGTAGTCCTGAGATTTGTTCTGTTGACTAAACACATACAATAATATGTGCATGTCTGAAGTATCCTTTAGAATGTTGATAAATTCATTCATATCAACTAGGTATGTAATGTGCTGATATATAATATTTGAAATGAAGTAAATTTCCATTATGAACCCTAGAACAAGGTAATAATGTCAAAAATTTTTATATATATTATAAAAACATTTTGTATTTATCCAGTATTTAATTTTTAGTATGTGTCTATAATCATTTCTCAAGTGGTCACTAGCAATAGGTAGCTAGTAACAAGGGCAGTTCTAGATATGCCAAATAATTTATCATTTTGTGAGCCATATAACATTAGCCCAAGTGTTTTCACAATCTCCATTCCTGCTATGGTGAAACTTGGATTGCAGTATGCTTCAGGTTTCATGAGCATATTATGTAATAAATTTGGGAAGATTATGTTATCTGTCTAACTCTAAGAAATCTCATATTATTTCTTTCATTAAGTTTCCAAGTTCTCAAATTCTATGATCCACTTGGGATTACAGATTTAGTGTAAATGTATCAAGAAATTTCATCTAGCATAAAACATGAAGATGAAAAGGAGATTTTTTTTCTTATTGGCACAGGAAGTTTTTTAATATATGTACTTATTGTTGAAAAAATAAGAAAATAAATTACTCTTCTTTAATTGAAAATGCAAGGAAACTGCAAACTTGTATGAGAGGAAAGTCTACTTTAAGGTTTAGGTGCAAATAAGGATGCCAAGTGTCACATAGTGTGGTGGCACTTCACATTAAAGTGTTTGATAGCTGTCTCCTACATTACATGAGTAGGATAAAATATTTGCAATTTTTTAAGAGACACTGCACGTTTTTGTACATCTTTCATGTTACATTTTTTTGACTGAGAAGGGCGTAACTCCTTTTCATATGATAAACTTCAATTCAACTAACATTTTTGAGTGAAAGATTCTAACACCCAGTAATGCTTTTTCAATCACTTTTTACATTTTCTAATTTTTAAAACTTTTTAAAAATTATTATTTTATTTATTCAAGTTACATCTCAATCACAGTCCCCTCCCTACTCCTCTCTGGTCCCACCCTCCCACCCTCCTCTCCTTCACTCCCCATCTGTTTACTTTTTTTTTAAGTTTAAGATATATCTTTTCCGCCCAATAGCTCCCACTTTCAGTCCAACAAATGGCTCTTTCTCTTATAACAAATACAATACAAAACAACAAAATAATTAGGCCGCAATTATGAGAATTCTAAGGCTTAGCATGCATTCCCAATGTCCAGACCATATGTATTTGGCAAATGACTTTAACATTCTACTATGCAATCATCTCCATGAGTTTAAAGATTTATATCCAACTCAGCTTCTGTCCTAACTTGCATCAGAATTTTAAATACATCTTCTTAGATCCAGAACACTCTCTTAATTCCTAAACAACTCAAAATTTAACTATGACACTATAGCTATCTAGTCTTCAACCACATAAGAGACCTGAGAAGGTTTTTGAAGGCCACTTATCTATTTCCTTATATTTGGATAAGCAAATATTGCTTGTCTCCTAGCAACTTGATTTCTGATTAACTTAGAAAATAACTGTGATAGACTGTCCTAGAACCTAACAAAATGACATGCTTGAATGACTATCAGTTTTCATTTCTTAATTATCCTAGAGTTTATGACAGTTGATAACAAAAGGCCAAAACTTCACATTTCATTTTTAAGCATTACCTAGGTACAATACCATAAAAAGAGTTAGCCTTAATTTTGTATCAGTATACAAAAATCAATACTGATGTAGCCAAATATAATCTTAATTTTGTATCAATATTCAAAGATCAGTACTGACGTAGCCAAATATAATCTTAATTTTGTATCAATATACAAAGACCAGTACCAATGTAGCCAAATATAATCTTAATTTTGTATCAATATACAAAGATATGAGTATATTGAAAAATCTGTCCCTTTTCTTTATCATTCCTATATTATGCCTATACCCCATTTTTTTTCTCAAGTCTTTTCACCCCTACATAGGAGAGAAAGAAGGATACAGAAAGGAAAAAGAAGAAAATCCCTGTGTCTAACCTCCAAAACATATTTAACAACGTGTAATCTCTCCCCCTAAATAACAAGATTATCTATAATCCATCAAATGACCAAAGGGGGGAGAAACACCCACCCCACTTTCTATAGATGGGGCGTCGATTTGGGAAGTAGTAAACCTGTTGGGGACAAAATAAGAATGGAAATTTTGTTTAAAATGTTAATAGAATCATTTGATGTTCAGTCCTTTTGTGCTCAGCTATTTAAATGTCCTAAGAAGTTTGTAGACAGAAGCTGAACTTCAGGGCTTTACTGAAGTTCTGGCTGGAACAGTGTGTGGAGCTGAACAATCTTAGAGATTTTGAGTTGTTGTGGTTGTAGACTTTTGAGGAAACAGCTATTGAGGAAGTCTGCAAGGCTGGATCATCTGGGCTACTTGTCTTCTTTGGTGTCTGATCTGTTTTCTTCTGAGGTTTCAATTGTCCAGTTGTCCCTGGACTCCTTAGATGGCTGCTATAAATCTCCTGGAAAGATAAGAACAGAGCCCTGCCCTAATACTAACTCTGGGACACTACCTTTTGCTGGGGGGCAGTAATATTTTTCCTGGAGCAAATTGGGTTTTTTTTTGACAATACAAAAACTATTATCTTTCAATTGAGATGTAAAAAAGAAATTATTTTGATATTTTGGAACTAAACAAACTTTTAAGTGTATATATTTCAAGATCTAAAAGGACAATTCACTTTGAATTTCAGTATGCCTTTTTCTAGTAGCTTTTAAACTTAAATCATTCCACATTATATGTGCCTGTCTCTGCATTCTAAGTATTTGGATCAAAGGCATATACCTCCCAACTGAGGGGATTAAAACTTGCTTTGTGCCAGGCTGGCCTTGAACTCAGAGATCTGCAGGTTTCTGTCTCCAGTGTGTTGGGATTAAGGGCTGTATCCCTCTCAAGTGATGGGATTAAAGATGTGCACCATCACCATCCTGTTCATTGTAACTCTAGAATTTACAAAACAACTAACTCTATAGGGATCCTCTTGTCACTTCTGGAGTTAAAGGCAAGGGCTAATACCACCCTTCTCAAATATTTTACCTTAGCTCCAAATTACTTCAACTCTTAGAGGTTTAGAAAACCAGGTTGAACTGTAGTAATCCTTAATTTATTTACAGCATTTGAAACTTAACTGACTTTTTAATGTCAAACAATGAAAATATTCTTCATATAGATGAAAAAATCTTTTAAGCTGATATCAAGTGTGTGTGAGGTATGTGGTAACCTGCTGTCTAACCTTCTAATCTGAAATTAAGACTATTTTTCTTTCATGCCAGTAAGGCAAGTATACCTCTGGTAAATTATAATTTGAAAGTTTAATATTTTGTTTTTATTATACTTTTTAAGTTTATTTAGTCTTCTTTAAAAAATTGATTTGTTTTCTCAAGTTACTTCTAGAACATAGTTTCCTCCCTCCTCCTCTCCTGGACCATTCTTCCCTCCCTCCCCACTCCCTTTCTCCTTCCTTCCCTCCTTTTCTCCCTCCCTCCATCCCTTATTATTCCTCTACTTGGTACTCTCCTTCTTCTCAGATGAGATGGGCCCTCACATATCATACTTCCTCACTTCTTTAGTCATGCGAGGGCCAAGAGCTTCCACTTGTACTGGGGCTGGATATGGGACACCATCTAGGGTAAGGTGCTCCACTAACCTGTGGCAGATTCCATGACTCACTGCTGGGTGAAGTTTTTTCCTAAGATAGATATGCTAGGTTCCTATCTGTTTGGGGTATGGGTTGTAGGATGGTTATACTGTGATGTATGTTTAAAATCCACTTATAAGAGAGTACATACCATGTTTATCTTTCTAGGACTGAGTCAGCTCACTTAAGATGAGCATTTCTAGATCCATCCATTTGGTTTCAAATTGCATGATTTCCTTAATTCTGATAGCTGTGTAGTATTCCACTGTATAAATAAATGTACCACAGTTTTTTTCATTTGTTTGTTTTTGGTTTTGTTTGTTTTGTTTTAATCCATTCTTCAGTTGAAGGACATCTGGGTTGTTTCTAGTTTCTGGCAATTACAAATAAAGCTGCTATGCACGTTGTTGAGGCAATGTCCTTGTGACTTCATGTTGAATCTTTGGAGGGGTATGGCTGGGTCCTGAGTTAGAACTACCCAATTTTCTATGATATCTCTAGATTGATTTCCAAAGTGGTTGTACAAGTTTGCACTACCACCAGCAATGGAGGAGTGTTCCCCTTTCTTCACAAGCTCGCCAGCATGTGCTATCATTTGAGTTTTTCATCTTAGCCATTCTGATGGGTGTGAGATGGAATCTCAGAGTCGTTTTCAGTTGCATTTCCCTGATGACCAAAGATGTTGAACATTTTTTCAAGTGCCTCTCAGCCTTTAGAGATTCCTCTTTTGTGAATTCTCGATTTAGCTCTATACTCCATTTTCTGGTGGGGTTATTTGATTTTTTAGTGTTTAATTTCTTGAGTTCTTTATATACATTGGATATTAGCCCTCTGTTGGTTGTTGGGCTGGTGAAGATTTTTTCCCTGTATGTATGCTGCCGTTTTGTTCTTGGCCTTACAGAAGCTTTTCAATTTCATAAGGTCCCATTTGATTATTTGTTTTAGTGTCTGAGCTATTGGTGTACTGTTAAGGAAGTTGCTACCTGTGCCAATGAGTTCCACGCTTTTCCCCACTTTCTTTTCTATTAATTTTAGTGTGTCCAGATTTATGCTGGGGTCTTTGACCCACTTAGACTTGAGTTTTGTACAGGGTGATAAGAATGGATCTATTTGCATTCTTCTGTATGTTGACATCCAATTAGACCAGCACCATTTATTGAAGATGCTTTCCTTTTTCCATTGTATGGTTTTGGCTTCTTTGTCAAAAATTAAGTGACTGTAGGTGTGTGGGTTTATTTCTGTTTCTTTGATTCGATTCCATTTATCAACTAGTCTGTTTCTTTGCCAGTACCATGCTGTTTTTATTACTATAGCCCTATTGTACAGCTTGAAATCCGGGATGGTGATGCATCCAGATGTTCTGTTATTGTACATGATTGATTTAGCAAATCTAGGTTGTTTTTTTTTTTTTATTCCATATGAAGTTGAAAATTGTTTTTTCCAGGTCTGTAAAGAATTGTGTTGGTATTTTGATAGGATTGCATTGAATCTGTATATTGTTTTTGGTAAGATGGCCATTTTTATTAGGTTGATCCTACCTATTCATAAGAAAGGGAAACTTTTCCATCTTTTGATATCTTCTTTAATTTCATTCTTCAGGGTCTCAAAGTTCCTGTCATACAGGTCTTTCACTTGCTTGGTTAGAGTTATCCCAGGTATTTTATATTATTTGTGGTTATTGTGAAGGGTGTTGATTCCCTTATTTCTTTCTCAGCCCATTTATCTTTTGTGTAAAGAAGGGCTACTGATTTTTTTTATTTTGTATCCAGCCACCTTGCTGAAGGAATTTATCAGCTGTAGGAATTCTCTGATGAAATTTTTGGGGTTACTTATGTTTACTCTCATATCATCTACAAATAGGGATAATTTCCAATTATCTTCCTTTCCAATTTATATCCCCATGATTTTTGTAGTCGCCTTATTGCTCTAGCTAAAACTTCAAGTACTATGCTGAAAAGAAAGGGAGGGAGTGGTCAGCCTTGCATTGTCCCTGATTTTAGAGGAAATGCTTTAAGTTTCTCTCCATTTAGTTTGATGTTGGCTATTGGTTTGTTGTAAATTGCCTTTCTTATGTTTAAGTATGGTCCTTGTATCCCTGATCTCTCCAAGACTTTTAATATGAATGGGTGCTGGATATTGTCAAAACCTTTTTCAGCATCCAATGAGATGATCATGTGATTTTTTTTCTTTCACATTGTTTATGTGGTAGATTATATTGATGGATTTTCTTATGTTGAACCACTCCTGCATCCCTGGGATGAAGCCTACTTGATCATAGTGTATGACACTTTTGATGTGGCCTTGGATATGGTTTGCAAGTATTTTATTAAGTATTTTTTCATCCATGTTCATAAGGGAAGTTGGTCTGAAATTTTCTTTCTCCATTGGATCTTTGTAAGGTTTAGGTAAGGTTTAGGTATTAGGGTAACTGTGACCTCATAGAATATGTTTGGCAGTATTCCTTCTGTTTCTATGTTGTGGAAGAGTTTGAAGAATATTGGTGTTAGCTCTTCTTTGAATGTCTGGTAGAATTCTGTGCTGAAACCATCTTGCCCTGGGCTCTTCTTGGTTGGAAGACTTCTAATGACTTTTTCTATTTCCTTACGGGTTTTAGGATTGTTTAATTTATTTACTTGTTCTTGATTTAACCTTGGTAGGTGGAATCTATGAAGACAATTGACCATTTCGTTTAGGTTTTCCAATTTTGTGGAGTACAAATTTTTGAAGTAGGACCTAATGATTCTTTGAATTTCCACAATGTCTGTTGTTATTTCCCCCTTTTCATTTCTGATTTCGTTGATTTGGGTATTTTCCCTCTTCCTTTTAGTTAATTTGACTAAGGGCTTGTCTATTTTGTTGATTTTCTCAAAGAACCAACTGCTGGTTTTGTAGATTCTTTGTATTGTTCTTTTCGTTTCTAAGTTGGTGATTTCAGCCCTGAGTTTGATAATTTCCTTTCCTCTGCTCCTCTTGGGAGTGTCTGCTTCTTTTTGTTGTAGCTCTTTCAGGTGTGCTTTTAGGTCGCTAGTATGGGAACTCTCCAATTTCTTTTTGTAGGTGCTTAGTGCTATAAACTTTCCTCTTAGCACTGCTTACAATGTGTCCCATAAGTTTTGGTATGTTGTGCCTTCATTTTCATTGAGTTCTAATATTGGTGTTAGCTCTTCTTTGAAGGTCTGGTAGAAGACCTTTAATTTTTTTTTTTTTTTATTTATTTCTTCCCTGACCCAGAGGTCATTGCATAGAGAGTTGTTCAGTTTCCATGTTTTGCAGGCTTTCTGTTATTTTTTTTTAATTATTGTTGAAGTCTAGCTTTATTCCATGATGGTCTGATAAGTTACAGGGTGGTAATTTCAATTTTTCTGTATCTGTAGAGGGTTGCTTTGTGACTGACTATATGGTCAATTTTGGAGAAGGTTCCATGAGCTGCAGAGAAGAAAGTATATACTTTTGTTTTGGGGTGAAATGTTCTGTAGATATCAATTAGGTCCTTTTGATTCATGGCATCTGTGAAGTTTATTATTTCTCTGTTTGGTCTGCATCATTGATCTGTTTAGTGGTGAGAGTGGTGTGTTGAAGTCTCCCACTATTAATGTGTGGGATTCGTCGGGGGATCTGAGCTTCAGTAGGGTTTCTTTAAGAAATGTGGGTGGTCTTACATTTGAGGCATAGATGTTCAGTATTGAGATGTCATCTTGGTGTATTTTTCCTTTAATGAGTATGAAGTGTTCTTCCCCATCTCTTTTTATTAATGTTGGTTGAAATTCTAATTTATTGGATGCTAGAATGGCCACTCCAGCTTGCTACTTGGGTCCATTTGCATGGTATAACTTTTTCCAGCCCTTTACTTGGAGATAATGTTTATCTTTTTTGCTGAGGTATGTTTCTTGTAAGCAACAGAATGTGGGATTCTGTTTTCCCATCCATTTTGCTAACCTGTGTCTTTTTATTGGGGAACTGAGTCGATTGATGTTGAGTGATATTAATGATCACTTCTTACCATCTTGATGTTGGTGGAAATAGTGTGAGTGAGCTTCTCTTCTTTTGGTTTTGCTGCAGGCATGTAATTTGCTTCCTGTACTTTCTTGTGTGTAGTTAACCTCTTTGGGTTGGAGTTTTCCCTCTAACATCTTCTGTAGAGCTGGATTTGTGCATAGATATTGTTTGAATTTAGCTTTGTCATGGAATATCTTGTTTTCTCCATCTAGGTTGATTGACAATTTTGCTGGAATAGTATTCTGGCCTGGCATTTGTGGTTTTTTAGGATCTGCAAGACATCTGTCCAGGCCCTTCTGGCTTTTAGCATATCTGATGAAAAATCAGGTGTGATTCTGATAGGTTTGACATTATATGTTACTTGACCCTTCTCCCTAGCAGCTTTTAATATTCTTTGTTCTGTACATTTATTGTTTTGATTATTATGTGGCAGGAGAATTTTCTTTTCTGGTCTAATCTATTTGGAGCTCAGCAAGCTTCTTGTACAGTTATAGGCATCATCTCTGTGTTTAGATTTGGGAAATTCTCTTCAATGATTTTGTTGAAGATATTTCTGGTTCATGGATCTGGGAATCTTCTCTTTCTTCTATTCCTATTATTCTGAGATTTCACCTTTTCACAGTGTCCTTGATTTCCTGAAGATTTTGTGTCAGGACTTTTTTAGATTTGATATTTTCTTTAACAGATGTATCAATTTCTTCAATTTTATCCTCTGTGCCTGAGATTCTTTCTTTCTTCCATCTCTTGTATTTTGTTGGTGATGTTGGTGTCTGTAGTTCCTTTTCTTTTCTTAAGGTTTTCCAGTTCCATGGATGTCTCAGCTTGAATTTTCTTTATTGCTTCAACTTTCCTTATCAGGTCTTTCATTCTTTTAAGCACTTTATTCATTTCCATCACCTCTTTTGCAGTATTTTATTGTTGCTCTCTGAGATATTTGATTTCTTCCCTTAGGCCTTCTATTAGTAATCTAAGCATAGGATTAAGGTCATTTTTCTTTGTTTCAATCATGTTAGGATGTCCAGAGTTGTCTGTAACATTGTAGCTAGGTTCTGAAGACATCATATTGCTTTGGGTTTGTTTGACCATATTCTTGCACTGGCTTTTTGTCATCTGATGACCCTGGTGTTGTCTATTTCTGATGTCAGTTGACCTTGGTGCTCAGGAAAACTTCCCTGTTCTGGGAGCTGGGTGATCCTGAGATCCTGGTGCCCACCTCCAGATGGTGGGTAGGTTCCTGTAATAGAATGCACTCAGAGAGTGACTTCCACTCTCCTCAACTGGTTGTGACCCAGTTGGAGCAATATACAAGGGATTGGAATGGGGAGGGGGGCTGTCCTCTGAGGACTTGAGAGGTGGCAGGTCTCCTCAGAAAGGCAGGTAGAGCTTTGGTTGTGCCTGTGTTCTCCCCTCCCTGACACATCATTCTGGTTCAGCAGTTAGGATGGCCATACAGGCAGGGAGCTCCACCTAAGATGGGTGCCAGCCTCAGTGTGCCTGTTGCTGACTGTCTCAAAGTCTTGAGTGCTAGGGTGAGTGACCCGCCCCAATGTTTATGGAGAACACACAGTTGTGGGCTCTGTTTGCAGTCAGTCCTGGCTCCTAATTGCTTTGCTGTGGCTGGATTTGTTCTCTGCCACTCAACTACAGTGTATACTGTGCCACCATGTTAGGAACTCCGGAAAGAAAATCTTACCTTTGCTCTTGTGGTCTAGCTGTCTTTCCTATGTACAGATGTACAGGTCTTCTTGCAGGCTGGATCTCAGGAAGACATGCAGGGCTTTTGATCTGTGGCTAGAGCCTTGGGCTGCATCTGATACTGGACTAGATCTGCTCTGGCCAGTGATCCTCTCCATAGGGGTGACTGAGCTGGCTGATCTCAGGGTGGTGTTCCCAGGAACTGCATGAGCTGTTTCTCGTGGTGACCATTCTCAGTGTTCACCTCAGAAATTCAGACACCTTCTGTGTGTCACAGTCGTCTGTGGGTTCTCACGATCATTCCACTGTGACTAATCGCATTCACCTACTACTCAGATGCAATACTCTATGGACAGCACCATCCTGTATCTCCACCACTTTTTATTTTTTAAGATTGGTCTGGATCTTTAGGACAAGCAAAGTCCACATGTAACTACCATCATACCTAGTCCATTACTTAAGGTCATTGATACTAACAATGTGATCCTTACAGACCACAACATTTGTGTAAATGCAACAAAAGAAATCCAGGACATATGTATATAAATACAAAACATGAATAATTGATTGTATAAGGTGATAGAGAGGAATATTGATATATAGTTATAGCCAATGAATTCAAGTATTAGATTGGATGTTGAAATAGTTAAATGTCGATTTTGAGTGCCTTGAATTTGACCAGAAAGTATAAACAAATTCTGAGGGGGGGAAGATAATTGGATATATTTAAGAAATTATAAAAGTCAGAGATACAGAAGAATTTGAAGTTTGTATGGACACAGCATACAGTTAAAGTGATAAATGATGACAGAAAATGCATGTGGGAATAATTAGGGAGGACTTTATGTGGGAAGTTGGAGTTTAGCCTGCTCAATGAGAAATAAAGAAGCAAAACATTTGGTGGAGTTGGTTAAGAACATATCTAGTCAATGAACAGAAAAGAAGAGAGTGTTAAGGATGTGTGTAAGTACCACATGTTGGAGTGCATCTTAATTCCAGCACTCTGGAGCTTTGGAGGATGAGGAAGGAGTTCAAACCCAGACAAAACTAAAACTATATAATGAGTTGTTGTTAAGGGACACACAGTGATGCATGCTCAACGGAAAAAATGTGTAGGGAGACAAAGACTCGTGAAACTGAACATATGACTATGGGTATCATGGCATTATTGCAGTAATATATGTGAAAGCTACTAAATAACATCACCAACCTGAAACTGTCATTAAATCACAAAGCAGACCTAATGAACTAGGGAGAACAAACTACCCACTGTCACATGATGACAGGGTGAGATGATGCTTCCAGGAACTGCATGTTTCTTGCATTTGCCATCATTTGACCTTGGATTTAGCAGAAATAAATTTCTGTTGATGTAAGGCAGTAATTTTAAATATGTTGTTATAATTATCCAAATTCACTACGTTGATATTCCACTCCACATTGTTATCTTGTTTCTTTGTTGTTGTTTTCAGGAAAGACTGTAATGTAGAGACTTTGAATGATTTGAGGTTTCAGGGGTTTGAGAGGACAAGAGTTCTTTCTAAGACAAACAAATGCATCATAAATCTAAGGCAAGACCTTTAAATATTTCATCCCAGCAACTGCAAGAAATACATAACAAAGGAGTACTTGAGGGGTTGAACCCCATGAAAATGTGTCCTAACTCTTAGACCCAATGGATTTGTCAAATAGAAAAATAATCACTTTACAACCCAGTGCACTTACATACCATGTGCACCCTGGTAATTTCAGTAAGTACACAAATACAGAAAGCTTCTGTTGCAAGAAAATGGATGGCAGAGAAGGAAGGAGAGAACTGGGGAACTACTCTCCTTAAAAACAAAAAGGGAAAGAACTAGGCATGGCACAAGGAATGTACCCAACCTAGAATATCTAATTTCTCCACAGAGGAAGGAAGAGCTGTGCTGGCAATGCCTGTAATGATAGTGGTTTGTATACATTTCAGTTTTATGTCAAATCAAGTAATGGTGAACCTTGATAAATATTCCATTTCAAAAGTATGTAATAAGATTATTAAGTGGTCTTGTAAATAGTCTATAAAGCATAGAAAAGAAGCAAAAATACATCAGATTAACAACTCAGAGATGTATCTTGCTGATGTGGACACTTGAAAGTAATTAAAAATAACTGAAAATGTTAAGAGTTCATTTAAAACTCGAGTGGAAGAAAGAAACAAAAAATAAATGACAGAGAAGGATGATGATGCAAAAGTAAACCTCAGACAATTTTCAAATTTTTCAGAGTGGCGAGGCCAATATAATGATAGGAGAGATGAAAAATAAAACATCAGCAACAAATCACAGCTAACTGGGGGTCATAAACAGATACCAGACCACAGTGAACAGAGTTATTGGCAAAGTTATGCAAGAAAAACAGTGATTATAAAAAGTACTGTGTACATTCAGTGCATTCCAAAGGCACTGGCTAGAAGTGGGTTTCTATTAAAAATTTTAAAAGTAATTTAACAAGAGGGGAATAAGACAGTAACAGAATATGTTCCTCTAATATTTTCCCCAATTTGAACAGCTATGTTCAAAATGACTTGCTTTCTTGGGAAAGTGAACTAAAACAGGAACTCAAGAAGGAGCTTGAAGAAGAAACTTCAAAGCAACACTGCTTTCTTGCTTGCAGAATTCTCCAGCTATCTTATATATAACCCTGGCCTACTTGCACAGAGTTGGCACCATACACAGTGACCTGGACCTTTCCATGCCAATCATTAATCAGGAAAATGCCCCACAATGGCTGTGGAGCAAGCTCAGCAGCTAAAGAGTACTTGCTGCTCTTGCAAAGGACATCAGTTCAGTAGCCAGCATCAAAATGGCAGCTCACTACCCTCTGTAACTCCAGTGTCAGGGAATCTAGAGTCATCTTCTGGCCATTTTGGGTACCAGAAACGTGCTTAGCATACTTACATGCATACATGCAAGAAAAACACTAATATACACATGGTTAAAAATAGTTGTTTAGGAAAAGATGTCACATAGACATACAAGAAATTCGATGAAAGCAATTCCTCAGTTGAGGTTCCTTATCACTGGGTGACTCTTCTCTTCACTTCTACCCCTTTTCTGAATATTGCTTTTCAAAACTTAGACATAATTTGTTTAGCTATTTTTATTTTGTTACATTTCTTCTTCCAGACTGGGATCAGGACCATTATTTATGCCCATGGCTCGATGTTCTGCACTAGGTACCTCTATCACTTAGGGTTTAAAGTATTATTTAATTAAAATATTAATTTTCAAAAGAGTTTTCTGTAAATACCCGAACCATTGCTCATTGCCTAGGTGACATAGGCAGTACCAGATCAAAGTGCTTCTGTTTGTAAGGTGCATATTGAACCTGAGAACCACCTGAGAGCAGCATGGGAGGACCATGCTCATGGTTCCAACGCATATTCTGCAGGGGGGGCTGTAACTCCAACATAGAGTCTGTGGCCTACCAACCCACACCAACATCACAGAGAAGATCACTTGGATCTCAGGAACCTGCTGGCAGGAATAACACACCCTACCACAACCTCTGATGTGGATTCCCAATTGAGACACAACAGGAAAGGGTGAGTTCTGGGAGACACACACTGAGAACCAGCCCCCACATAAGGCCCCATCCAACCTATGGAGAGCTACAGATCACCATGTTATACAACCTCTACACAAAGTTCCCTTCTTGGCACCAAGCCCAGAAGGTACCAGCAAAAAAACAGCTAAGAACAACCAGATGGCTAAAGGCCAGTGAAAGAACAGAACTGAAAAAAGTCAGAAAAATATGACTCCAAAAAAATTTAGCTTTGCTAGTACAGCAAGCCCTGACAATTCCATCACAGCTGAAACACATGAAAATGATGACAAATTTATACTTTGGAAAGTGATAAAGTCCTTACAAAAAGACATTAAATCTCTGAAAGAATTTAAGGAATCCTCAATATTACAAACAAAAGCAAGGGAGAATACCATTAGAGACCTCCAAGCCAATGCAGACCAACATGAACGGGAAAGAGACAAGGCAAGGAAAGATGTGAAAGATTTGAAAGATTTTCAGACAAAGACAAGGAAATAGGAGCAGAAAACATATAAAACAAATAAAATTGTTCAAGACTTGAAATTGGAAATGGAAACAATAAAAAAAAACACAAGCAGAGACAATTCTGGAGGTGGAAAATCAAGGGAAGAGAACAGGAACTACAGACATAAGTATCAAGAATAGGATACAAAAGATGGAAGACAGAATCTCAAGTGTGGAAGACTCGATTGAAGAAATCAGTACACCAAAGAAAATGAGAAATCTAAAAATGTTCTCATCCACAATGTCCAAGAAATCAAGGACTTAATGAAAAGACTGAACCTAAGAATTATATGCATTGAGGAAAGAGAAGACTGCTGACTCCAAGGTCCAGGAAAAATCTTCAACAAAATCATAGAAAAAAACTTCCAAAACCTAAAAAAAGAGATGCCAGTACAATCCCAAGAGGCACACAGAACACCAAACAGATTAGACCAGAAAAGAAATTCCTCTCGCCACATAATAATTGTAACTCCAAATATACAGAACAAAGAAAAAATATTAAAAGCAGTAAGAGAAAAAGGTCAAGTAACATATAATGGCAGACCCATCAGAATTACATCTGACTTCTCCTCAGAAACATTAAAAGCCAGAAGGGCCTGGGCAGACATCCTACAAACCCTAAGAGAACATAGGTGCCCAGCCAGACTACTATACCCAGCAAGACTCTCTATCAACAAAGATGGAGAAAACAAGATATTTCATGACAAAACCAAATTAAAACAAATCCAGCCCTACAGAAGAGATCCTAGAAGGAAAATTCCAACCCAGAGAAGATAACTACACCCCCCCCCAAAAAAAAAAACAGAAGAAGCAAAAAAAAAAACTGCACTGCAGCTAAACCAAAAGAAACACACAACCACCACCTACATCAAAATAACAGGAAATAACAATCTTTGGTCATTAATAGCCATCCACATCAATGGACTCAATTCCCCAATAAAAACACACAATCTTACAAAATGGATCTGTAAACAAGACCCAGGAAGCAAGCTAAATTAGCCAGCCTAATATCAAATAAAATAGACTTTCAACTGAACTTAATCAAAAAAGACAGGGAAGGGCACTACACACTCGTTAAAGGAAAAATACATCAAGATGACATCTCAATACTGAATATCTATGCCCCAAATACAAGGGCACCCACATTTGTATAAGAAATTCTTCTAAAGCTTAAACCTCACATTGATCCCCACATATTAGTAGTGGGAGACTTCAAAACCCCACTCACAACAATGGACAGGCCATCAAGACAGAAACCAAACAGAGAAATTATGAGCCTAACAGAGTTCATGAACCAAATGGACCTAACAGATACCTGCACAATGTTTCATGCAAACACAAAAGAGTACACCTTCTTTACAGCACTGCATGGAACCTTCCCCAAAATCAAACATATAGTCAGACATAAAGCAAGCCTCAACAGATACAAGAAAATTTAAATAACCCCTTTATTTTATCAGACCACTGGACTTCAACAACAATGGAAATAATGGAAAGCCTACACATTCATGGAAACTGAACAACTCTCTACTGAATGACTACTGAGTCAGGGAAGAAATAAAGAAGGAAATCAAAGACTTCTTAAAATCCAATGACAATAAAGCACAACATACCCAAACCTATGGGACACAATGACAGCTGTGCTACAAGGAAAGTTCATAGCACTAAGTGCCCCCAAAAAGAAAACTCTGACAGCTCATATGAGCAAATTAACCGCTAATATGGATGAATTGGAAAAAAAAAAGGAAAGAAACAAACAAACAAACCCAAGAGGAGCAGAAGTCAGGAAATCATCAAACTTAGGGCTGAAATCAACAACTTAGAAGCAAAAAGAACAACACAAAGAATCAATGAAACCAAGAGTTGGTTCTTTGGGAAAATCAACAAAATAAACAAACCCTTAGCCAAATTAACTGAAAGGCAGAGGGAAAATACCCAAAACAACAAAATCAGAAATGAAAAGGGAGAAATAACAACAGACATTGAGGAAATCTAGAGAATCTTTAGATCCTACTTTAAAAATCTCCACCAAATTTGAAAACCTAAGCTAAATGGACAATTTTCTTGATAGATTCCACCTTCTGAAGTTAAATCAAGATCTGGTGAACAGATTAAACAGCCCTATAACCCTTAAGGAAATAAAAAAATAGTCATTAAAAAATCTCTCAACCAAGAAAAGTCCAGGGCCTGATGATTTCAACACAGAATTCTACCAGACCTTCAAAGAAGGGCTAATATCAATACTCTGCAACCTCTTCCACAAAATAGAATCAGAAGAAACATTGCTATACTCATTCTATGAGGCCACAGTCATCCTAATTCCTAAACCACACAAAGACCCAACAAAGAAAAAGAACTTCAGACCAATTTCCCTCATGAACATAGATGCAAAAATAGTTAATAAAATACTGGCAAATCGAATCCAAGAACACATCAAAAGGATCATACAACATGATCAAGTAGGCTTCTTCCCAGAAATGCAGGGATGGTTCAACATATGAATATCCATCAATGTAATTCACCATATAAACAACCTGAAAGAAAAACATCACATGATCATCTCGCTAGATGCTTAAAAAGCATTTGACAAAATCCAATACCCCTTCATGCTAAAAGTCCTGGAGAGAACGGGCATACGAGAACCAAACCTAGAAACAATAATGGCGATAATCAACAAGCCAGTAACCAGCATCAAACTAAATGGAGAGAAACTTAAAGCATTTCCTCTAAACTCAGGGACAAGGCAAGGATGCCCACTTTGGCAATATCTCTTCAACATAGTACTTGAAGTTCTTGCTAGAGCAATACAACAGCTAAAGGAGATCAAGCGGATACAAATTAGAAACAAAGAAGTTAAATTATCGCTATTTGCAGATGATATGATAGTATACATAAATGATTCCAAAAATTCCACCAGAGAACTCCTACAACTGATAAACACCCTCAGCCAGGTGGCTGGATACAAAATTAATTTAAAAAATCGGAAACCCTTCTTTACACAAAAGATAAATGGGCTGAGAAAGAAATTAGGGAAATAACACCCTTCACAAGAGCCACAAACAATATAAAATACCTGGGGTAACTTTAACCAAGAAAGTGAAAGACCTGTATGGCAAGAACTTCAAGCCCTTGAAGAAAGAAATTGAAGAAGACATCAGAAGATGGAAAGATCTACAATTCTTACGGATAGGTAGGATCAACATAATAAAAATGGCCATCCTTTCAAAACTAATATACAAATTCAATGCAATTCCTATCAAAATACCAACACAATTCTTTATAGACCTGGAAAAAAATAATTCTCAACTTCATATGGAATAACAAAACACAAAATAGCTAAATCAATCCTGTATAATAAAAAAAACATCTAGCAGTATCACCATCCCAGATTTCAACTATACTACAGAGCAATAGTAATAAAAACAGTGTGGTACTGGGGTAGAAACAGATCCGTAGATCAGCGGAATAGAATTAGAGACCCAGAAATTAAATCACACACCTATTGTCACTATATTTTTGACAAAGAAGCCAAAACCATGCAATGGAAAAAGGACACCATCTTCAACAAATGGTTTTTGTCTAACTGTATGTCAACATGTAAAAGAATGAAATTAGACCCATACTTATCACTTTGCAAAAAAATTAAGTCCAAATGGATCAAAGACCTTAACATAAATCCCAACACACTAAATCTATTAGAAGAGAAAGCAGGGAAAAGCCTCAAACTCACTGACACAGAAGACAACTTCCTGAACAGAACACCAATAGCTCAGACTCTAAGACCAAAAATCAATAAATGGGACCTCATGAAACTGAAAAGCTTCTGTAAGGCAAAGGACACTGTCATTCAAAACAAAACAGCAACCTACAGATTGGGAAAAGATCTTACTAACCCCACTCCCGACAGAGGGCTGATAGCCATAAATTATAAAGAACTCAAAAAATTAAACACCCAGAAACCAAATAATCCAATCAAAAAGTGGGAAACACAGCTAAACGAAGAATTTACAAAGGAGGAATCTCTAATGACAATGAGACATTTGAAGAAATGCTCAACATCCTTAATCATCAAAGAAATGCAACTCAATGCAACCCTGAGATTCCATCTCACCCCTGTCAGAATGGCTAAGATCAAAAACTCAAATGACAGCACATGCTGGTTAGCTTGTGAAGAAAGGAGAACACTCCTCCACTGCTGGTGGGAGTGCAAATTTGTACAACCACGTTGGAAATCAGTCTGGTGATAATTTAGAAATCTTGAAATAGCCCTACTTAAGACTCAGCCATAACACTTCTGGGTATCTACGCAAACGATTCCTCACCAAACCAAAAGGTCATATCCTCATCTATGTGCATTGCAGCCTTATTTGTAATAGCGAGAAACTGGAACCAACCCAGATATCCCTCAACCAAAGAATTGATTAAAAAAAAAATTGTGGAACATTTACACAATGGAATACTACTTAGCTATCAGAAAGAAGGAAATATTGCAATTTGCCACCAAATGAATGGAACTAGAAAAGCTCACCCTGAGTGAGCTAAACCAGACTCAAAAAGATACACATGACATCTACTCACTTATAATTGAATTTCAGCCATATAGTATAGGATAACTATCCTACATCCAATACATCAAAAAGATCAGGAACATAGACTTTGTTACCTATTAATGGGACAATTTTCCCTAGGGGTACTACCATGTAAGACCCCAGTGCAAGTGGAAGCTCTTAGCCCTCATATGACTGTTGAACTGAGATGGGCTGATATGTAGGGACACTCCTCATCAGAGGAGTGGGATGGGTGGGAGAGGGAAGACAGGGTTGGAGAATGGAACCAGGAGGGGTGAAAGGAGGGCACTGTGATGGAAATGTAACTTGAAGTAATAAATAAAATGAATATATTATTTAATTAAAATATCAGTTTTCAAAAGTGTTTTCTACAAATACCTAGAGTATTTACAAATTCCTGACTATTTTAAGCAAATAGTAATTGTTAGAATTTAAACATTCTACATAACTCACAATTATTGTGGGGTGTGTGTGTGTGTGTGTGTGTGTGTGTGTGTGTGTGTGTGCGCATGCAAGCGTGTGTGTTAGACAAGGCATCACTATGTAGCCCAGGCTGGCTGAAATTTGCAATCATTGTTATTCCACCTCCTGAGCTCTGTGCTTATAGGAGCATGCCAATAGACCTAGCTTATAATTTTTTCCTTAAGATTAATCTTAAGGAATAAGACAATAGAGAAATAGCTATAACTATGGCTTTTCTATAACTGCCAAGTTTTCATCCAGGTTTGTCATTCTCTGTTATAAGAACTGGCATGATTAAATATAAACTCATATCAGGCTCTGTTTTCTATTGCCTCACCCTTCGTTATTAAGAGATACCACTGATATTTTTAGATTACTTTTCAAATAACCTCCTTTTTAAATAGATTAGCTATGAATACTTCTACCTTCTTAAAATATTGTCTCAACAAATGTTTGGGAAGGAAACCTCTTTTTTATCTTTCTGTCACTGACAGAATTGTCCTCTGAGAAATTTTGTCTAGGTAAGAGGATATCATAGAAACAATTACAAAAGGGATGCGCTATTATTAGAAGTTTAAGATAAAAAGAGCCTGTGTCTGAGTTTTCTGAAGAGGTTACAGAAGGCTTTGTACACATTAATATATCAATAGTACTATTTTGCCCATATTTTTACCAAGATAAGAGTTAAAAAGGATAATTCATGATCAACTATACTAGAATGAGTCAAACCAATGAAGCATTACTTACTTTAGATAATTTTTTAATGAAAAATGTTTATTCCCCAGGAATTTGTTGAGACAATATTTTAAGAAAGTAGAAGTATTCACAGCTTGTTTATTAAAGAAGGAGGTTATTTGAAAAGTAATCTCAAAATATCAGTGGCCTCAATATTTACACATATTTTAGGGTACCTTTTTCCAAAGCCAAGGTTTAAAACAATAAAAAGAAATCAGAAAACTTCCCAACAAGAGTTTTTTAAGTAGAGAATTAAAACAAATATGAAAAAGACTGCAATATGTTGTAGTAATTGAGAAGAATACAATAGATGAGCATGACGTTTTATGTTTATAGGAAAGCCAGTTAATCCTCTTTGTATGTTGAACAAGAGAAAGTTTCCCAGAAGATGCCAAGGAAAAGCAAACACAATTTGGATAAAGATGTGCAAACAGAAGATATTTCTAGATAAGAAGACTGTGGATTTGAAATAAGTGATATGATAAAATCCTTACTATAATTTATGCATTGTATGGAAATCAGTGTCTGAAGCAACTGAGAGACAAGGAAAAGAAGTCAGTTTTGAGAAAGCACTGTGATTTCAACTGAGGAGATGGTTCAGGTCCTGTGATGCTTTGAATGAGAATGGCCCACATAGGCTCATATATTTGAATGCTTGATCTCAAGTTAATAGAACTGTTTAGGAAGGATTAGGAGCTGTGGCCTGTGGGAGTAGGTGTGGCTTCATTGGAAAAGCTATCACTGGGTGTAGACTTTGAGATTTCAAGGGACCACACAGCACAGCCACTCTCTCTCCCCTCTCTCCCCTCTCTCTCTCCCCCCTTTCTCTCTCTCTCCTCTCTCTCCTCTCTCTCTCTCTCTCTCTCTCTCTCTCTCTCTCTCTCTCTCCTCTTTTTCTGCTTGCTCCCTACATATCAAGGTGCAAAATCTCTCAGGTATTGTTCCAGTTTGCTTTCTAACATGATCATGGACTCACCCTCTAAAATTATAAGCCCTCCAATTAAATGCCTAGGGCATGGTACCTCTTCATGGCGATAGAACAAAAACTGATACAGGTGGTAATATGCTCTTACCATGCAAGCCTAGTGACCTGAGTCTGATCCCTGGAACCAACGTAAAGGAGGAAAGAGATAACCGATTCCAGATAACTGTCTTCTGATTTTCACACGAGTGTTATGGTGTACACACACACACACACACACACACACACACACACACACACAAACTAAATAATAATAATAATAATAATAATAATAATAATAATAGATAATGGTAATTATTGTTTATATATATTTTATAAAGCAATTATCATATTTATCTAGGAATTTAAACACCCATAAAATAAAAGACAATGACTTAAGTTATAGGCAATGGAAAACTATCAGCTTTGTATATCTCAAATGTATTCAGAAGTAAAAATGTTTACAGGTTATTGATATAATCCATGTAACAAATAGCTATGGTCATGACTAGACTAAACCATCATAGTGACATGGGTGGGGCAAAAGATCCTAGTAACAATAAAGCTCTGAAAATTCATGCCCTAGGTAAGAGACAGGTAGTGAAAATTGTCCCACATGACTAGATAAGGAAGGAAATTATCATTGTTAAATGAAGAATCATGTCTGGGCCATGTTGCATTTGAGATGTTTTGTGTTGGAAAAACAAGATTATAAATTACTAATTCTTATTATAGGTATTGATTATCAGCCTTGGGGCTACTAACAATTTATTGGTAGATCCTGGAACTGAACCATATATTTTACATACATTTTTTTTCCAACTCAATGGCTATACAGATGGAAGTAATAAGCACGTGGCATTAAAACCCATGTCTGAAAAGTCTGTACTATCAGCATCCCATAGAACTGTTCCTAGTTACTTCTCTAGATTTGTTAACTAAGATTGAGGAAATTGTCTAATCATAGAATGTATGATACTGAGAAAAAAAATTCTAAAAGTCCATAACTGAAATGATTCCTTTCGTATATGGTATCACCTATTGAATGAGACATGAATTTTTTTTAAGCTAGAAAAACAGATTTACTACTCAGCCATCAGAAACAATGAAATCATGCAATTTGCAGCCAAATGGATAGAAATAGAGAAGCTCATCCTAAATGAGCTAACCCAGACTCAGAAGGATGCATGTGGCATCTATTCACTTATAATCAGATTTTAGCCATATAGTACAGGATAACTACACTACAACCAATGCACCAAAGAAAACAAGAACAAAGACTTTGTTACCTGTCAATGAGACCCTTTGCCCTAGTGGTGCTGCCTTGTAGGCCCCCAGTGTATGAGGAGGCTTCTTGGCCCTCATTTGACTGTTGAACTAGGGCAGGAGACTGATATGTAGGGACACTCCACTCCAGAGGAGTGGGATGGAAGGGATAGGGGGTAGAGGGTGGGAGGGCAGGACTGGGAGGGGTGGAAAGAGGGTACTGTGATGGAGATGTAACCTGAAGTACTAAATATATATAAAGAAAAACAGATTTACATAAATTGGTTTAAAAATACTGCTGTTAATATATCTTATAAAGGAGAATAACCTTCAGAACCAGGTGGGAGGGTTGTTTCTGATATTTGTTCATAAACTTATTCATTAGCATTTATATAGTTGCTTCAATAAGCAAGGAATCCTGTTAAAAATGTATAATTCAGTGTACAGCTCTTAGAAGATGCCATTTTATCATCCAATTAACAAATGCATTTTAAAAATAATAATATTTCTCCTTGAATGGGTGTTGTATCAGCTAAAACACAGTTATACTTAGTTTTTAATAAGAATATAAACATACATTGTAAGAAAACAGGCATTAGTGTTGAAGAACTAGAAAATCATTGCTTTCAAAGAGACAGAAGGTTGATTTAATAATTTTGAAACTTTGTTTGGAAATATTTGAGCAGTGTGTTTGGTCCCCTTCTCCCCTTTTTCATGGCTTTTGTGTTGCGAGTCCTCACAAGCTTGGTTTTGGGTGATGATGGTTGTCTTATTTTGGTGGTTTCAGAACTTGTCCCCTTTATGAACTCAAGCCAGGAGACCCCTGGAGGTAATCGGTGGTGACTTTTTACCTTTGCAAGGACATAACCTGGAAGAGGAGTTGGAATGGGGCTTTTGCTAGGAGAGAGTGGAGAGGGAATACCAGTAGAGGAAGAGGAGGAAGAGGAGGAGGAAAAGGAGCAGGAAGAGGAGGAAGAAAATGATGGAGCTGGAACCTGTGCTTGGGGCTGAATATTATTACTATTTTTAACATAAAGCAACCAGTCAACAGCCTGGGGCTCTTGGCTTATATCTTTGTTCTCAGAGGATACAGCCAACAACTTTCTCTTTGTATTGAGCCCCTGGATAAAATCCGATTCAGATGCAGGAAAAATCTGTGTTATCTTCTCTAATTCTTCAAGATTACCATCGAGTGCTTTTAGATTACTGTTAAGTTGATTGTCTTTCATAGGAAGTTGGAAAGTGGATGAGGAAGAAGTCTCTGGTAGAGAAAGGATAAGAAGTATTTTCACATCTACACTTCCATCAGAGTTGCTTTCAGGTGTTGGTATGACAAAGAGTGTTGCACATCGAGGATCTTTTCTTCCTGTGAGGTGGTTACACTGAGATTTTATGCAGGAAGCACATTCTAAACAAACAGTATATGTTGATGAAAGGCGGGGACCAGGACGAGGATTTGGCCTCCCCCTCATTCTTCGAAAGAGAATTTGCCTAGAGAGATCCTTTTGGATTGTAGACTTGGAGATAGAACTGACAATTTTATTTACAACCTCAACAGGGACAGTACCACCTTTAATAATGCAGGGATGACTATAATCTAAGGACCATGGGATTTCGTTTTGTGATTCTTGCTTTACACTTTCTTCACAGCTACCTTTACTCTGGGGCCTGGAATTCAGAATTGGAACATTTTTAATCTTGACACAGGACTTTGGACTTGATACTCTTTGGCCTGAGATATTTGGTTTAGGATGAACTAATAATGGTATTTGATGAGCTCTATGTTTGTCATTGAATGAAGAAGTAGTATTCAGGACTTTGAAGTGACAAACAGGTGAGCTGACGGCCCGGGTGCTATGACCACATCTGACCACTGTTTTAGGTTTGGGCTGAGATGTTAGTGAACTCTGAGATGGATGAACATAATGTGATAATGAGGGTGGTTTCCTCGATTTTGCTTGGGGCAATGGTAAGCACATAATATTGTTATTAGAGTTCATTACAGGAATTTTCCGACATATACAGTCAGGTAATGGTGATTTCTGAGCCTTTCGATTGGATTCAAGAGAAGGTGAAATATGAGGAAAATCATTTCTTTGAAGATTGTTGTTGTGTGGAGGTGAGCTCAAAGCTTTTTGACTAGATTTTAATAAAGATGACCAAATGCAGTCAAATGTGGAGTCCTTTTGTGATTTAGATTTACCTAATGTTGAGTTAGATTCACTTTGACTAGATTCCAAAGAAGGTGAAGTCCAGATGATATTTAGGGAAGGTGTTTCTTGATGTTGGAGGGAAGATGAAGATGACGCGGAGACTCTTTGAGGAGATTCCAGTGAAGCTGATTTCCAGCAAAGGTCAATATTAGATGGTGCCTGAGCCTTCGGGAGGGGTAATCTTGATCTCAGAGGTGTTTGGATAGGTTCCAGTGATGAATTATGGCTAAAACTAGTTGAAGATATTGCCTGAGGTTTGTGGTGAGACAAAGATTGATCCAAGGATTTCCAAGAGGGTTGCAATGAACTTTTCATGTAGGGGAATTTTGAAGGTGTTGCTGGACTTTTGGAGTGTAATGATGATGATTTCGTAGCCCTATTATAGGAGTCTTGGATCATTTTAGAGTTCTGGGAAGAGAGTGTAGAATAGCTCTGGGCCTTCTTGCTAAAGCTTGATGGGGTCGTTGTGATTGTATTTTGAGATTTTTCTTTGGTCATGGGTTGGCTATTAGGTTGGTTTAGTTTATCACCTGTGTACTGATGTATAGGTGAACTGTTTGTAGCTTGTTGCTGAGAGTTGTCTAAATGCACAAAGTGTTAATCATGATAGGCTAATGGCACCATCTTGCACTGGAGTAGAGATTTTTGGAGAGTTGTCTACAGAGATATTTTAGAAACAGTCTTTAGAGCAAGAATCCATGGACAATGAGCTCTTAATCAAGCACTAGTAGTTCTAATTTCTATCTGTAATGTTTGTGTTAATGGCAAATGTAGAATGTGTCACAATTAAGCTGTGAATGAAATTGGGGGAAGTGTTACCATTTAAGATTATCCTCTGTCTTCCATTTAATTTCCAAAGGGTTTTGGGAGTTTTTCCTCTCTGTCTCTCTTCAAGGAATAATTCCTGTGAACAAAATAGTAAAGAGTTTAGAAGAAGTCTTCACAGGATATAATTGTCTTAACTTGTAGTGACTAGAGCACAAAGTTTATAAGATTATACCCAAAAAGTGTACCCCAGCCACTTTTGAATTATTTTTCTGAACCCATTACACCTCTTTGAAATAGATACTGAACTAAAGACTAAAGTAATACATGTGAGTTTCTAACAGTTCCCAGGAGAGTAAGTGCTCAAAAAATAAGAGCAACAAGTACTTCTACTTCATCAATTGTTACATTCCTTCAAAAATAAATTAGAAGCTTCTTATGTCAAACAATAGCATCTTAGAGAAAGGTGAAATATAAACTTGAAAATGTTGGTTTCAAATTTATATTCAGTTCTCAATATTGTCGCATATTTGACTTATATCTGAGAATCTAGACTTCTGGTTGAAAGTCTCATATTCAGTCAGATTTATGTTTGTCACCACTTCAGCATTATAAGCATGTTCTGTGCCCTTCTAAAACTACTGGCTTTTTGAAATGCATTCTTTCTACCTTATTTCTCTTTAGGTTCCTACATTATCTTTACTTAGATCTCATCCCAACATAGTTTTCAGCTACATCACTGTGGTGATTTAAATCAAAATGGCACTCAAAGACTTACAAAATTTTAATGCTTGGCTCCCAGTTGATAGAAATGTTTAGGAAGGATTAGGAAATGTCATCTTATTGGAAGAGGTATAATGTTTTGAAGTTTGAAAAGTTCATGCCATTCCCAGTGAGTTTCCTTTTTCCCTCTTGCTTGTGGATAAGCTATGAGCTCTCAGCTGTTTCATTGCCATGCTTGCCTGCCTACTATCATTCTCCCCACTGTGATGGTCATGGACTCACACTTTGAAAGTGTAAGCTCCAATAAACTTTTTATAAGTTGCTTTGATTGTAATGCTTGGTCATAGAAATAGAAAAATAACTAAGGTAATCACCATTGCTTGCTTTTTTTTTTTTTTTACATAAAACCTGAGTAAGCTCATCAATTTTGTTTAGGACTTGAAAAGAAACTATTGAAGTTACATAAGAAAGTAGAAATTCATTCCTCACTTAAGTGGTTACTTAAGGCAATGCATATTGAGATATGAGATCTGATGTTACTACTTTTTCTACCTCTCCATCCTCCTACCATTGCAAACCTAAGATATGATGGAAACAATGTATCTTGATATATATGGACTTAGTCAAGTAATGTGGTAACAATTACATGTTTTCTGTATATGTTCTCCTATTGTCAAGGTAGCTTTCAAGGACTTATTCTCACTCTACTTGGAATTATTTAAAGCATATCTTATGAGAATTGTAGTGCATTTCTTTTTTAAGTGTTTAACTACTGGTATCAATAGTACTTATTGATTACATTTCAATCTTCCTAATACTAGTTTTAGAAAACTTGTCCCAGTTTTCTCTATTGTTTCAAAAGTGTATTTCCAACTAAACATCAAACTTCTCCATCTAAAATTGCCAATGATAATTCAAAGCCAAAATAAATAAAACTCAATTAATTTAATTTTCTTTTTACAGAAATTTATTATCCCATGTCTTGCATTGCAGTCCTAAAACTTAGCCATTTATTTTAGAATCTTTGTAATGACAGAAGATAATTTCTTTATCAACACTGATTGATTTTTGCCTCTTTCATATCATTTTTCCAGTCTCACCATTTAAAATTTTCTATAGGTACATCTCAGGCAGATGAATTGTGATTATAGTTACTTCTATAAATCATTTCCCCATAAAAGAACACTTTTCCATTTTTCTTCACCAGATATAGAGGAGTAAAAGGTTTCTAGGAAGATCCCCATGGTGCTCACTCATGGGTGTCGCGTCGATCTCGACCAGCAAGAACGACGCAACTCGCAAAAGCTCTTCTCAAGCAGTTTATTCAGGTCCCTTGAAAACAGTCTTCTGAATAATTGGGCAGACCCAACCCACAGGCTAAATACTATATGAACAGCCAATCAAGTAAAGCCACATGGTGCTATCTTACAGGCCCACGTATGCGGAAGCAAGCCAGATCAGCAGTCTTAACCAAATATGGACTTGTTTACCACTGAGAGTGTTCACCATCGGGCTGGTGGAAGGCGGAAACCGGCGCCATCTTTAGGGCGCGGCACGTCGCAGCTCTCTACAGTTCCCCCTTTTTTGTTTTTGAAAGTGTTGGTAGAAGTCCCTGGAAAGGCTTCGTAATCCCCATATCTGGGGATCTCACGGCAGGCCTGAGCCTGTAGGAGGGCGGTGCTCAAACACTTACCCGTCTCTGGGTCAGCCTCCCCACCCGGGGCTGCCCTGTCTTAGGTGGCCGAGACTTATCCATTCACTCCGTCATTGACTTGCCAGACCCTAATATCCGTGGAACGAATACCTCAGTGGGCAGGGACTATGCTCAGTGAAGAATTAAGGCTTCATGGCAGCGAGCCTTGCCTGAGGGGACTGGCCCACCTCAATGGCGACAAGGGCCTGTATAATCATGGCTGCATTATGTTTCTGTGTGGCTCTCATATTGTAGATGCACCATAGGCAAACCAGGGAGGCTGGTATCATCAGTATCACCAAAGAGCCTATGCCTGCCCACTCCTTAAGATGATCCATAGCCATCTGTATCCAGGAAGTCAAACCATTAGCCAGGCTCAGATACACCTGAGTGGAGTTGATGTGGACGATTGTCGCTCTCAGCTCTCTCATCTTATTTTCAAAATCAGCTGACCAATCCTGTAAGAGGAGCTCTGACAATTGCTTAGACAGATTAGCAGCCTTTGTTAAATTTTGATACCGCACTGAAGTAACACACAAACCCTGCATTTTCCACTCACACCCCAACTGTGCTAGTTGCCGAAGAGTATCAGTCTGTTCTTGTATTAAATCTATGCGTTGATTAACTATCATAAGGCCTCCTTTGAGATGAGAATTCATAGAGGTCTGAGTATCCAATGCCTGTGCTACATTGGCTGAGATGTCATTCAGGGCATTGCCAGTCTGTATAGAACTAGACAAGGCAATAGCTGAGGCAGTAGCCCCCACAGCAGCAACAGTGATGGCAGTAACAATAGCTGCAGTGATGCCAAAATCTCTTTTAAGCCTGAATAGCATCATGGTATTAGGGGCCTCTACAGGAACTGGTACATATCGAGGCATTCTAGTCACCACAGACACAGGAAAGGCTGTGGCATTCCAGCACAGGGCATAAAAGCATGTGTCTGGTGTGCATACTAACTTTTCTTCACCCAAGGATGCACTCCCATTACTTACAATCCACAGAAAAGGAGGCCAGAGACACACTGGCGAGGCTGAAAAGGTCTTATTGCGGTAAGAATGAAACGAAGAATTCCAAGTACCAGAGCCACTACCACTAGAAAAATCCTTATTGGTAGCGGACCCTAGGGAAAAACTACCTCTTTGATAAATTCCTCCCCCAAGCATAATGACAGGTCCCAAGTCCATGCAACTTCCATTTACTCCACACAAAAGCCACAAATCAAAAGGATTGGTGGCAGTCTGCTGAGGATCCCTAGTAGATATATCAAGCATTCCTGTACAAGACTTATTCACTATATTACTAATCATGGGGCTAAAGGAAAAATAATCTTGTTGAACCCAAACTGCTCTGCGCCCCTGACATCCAGTCCAGGGAAAAGGTCCTTCCTCTCCTGTGGATCCTTTACAAAAAGGTGCCCAGCGTGGCTGTCTGGGGGGGTCCCGGTCAGAGACTCATGTGGGCCACCACCCCACAGGACGAGAACCATTGCTCGAAAACAAACCACCACCCCTACCCCCAAACCTCAGTTGTGGTAAAAAATCTGCTGACTGCTGAGACAATTTAATGCATTTTGTATCATCTGACCTATTGAAGCTCATTAAAAAGCACAGACTACCCTTTAAGCTGACATTTCTATTACCCACTATAGGGCTTTTCTGATCATCAAAGGGAAGGTAGGGTAAGCCTAAGCTTCTATTACTGCTAAATAAGCGTGGAAACACAGTTGCATCATGTCTGACCGGCATCGACAGGATCCCCCATCTCGGCTCGGTCATTCCTGACATCATCACTGCTACTATCACCAGGATCGGATAGGCAAACTGTAATTTTGTTCTTACTTGTGTCCACACCCCCGGGCAGAAAGATCTCCCTGCTTTCAGGGACTGAACAGGCGGATCTATCTGAACGGCTTCTGGGTAT
Source organism: Lophiomys imhausi (assembly GCA_907164525.1). Lineage (NCBI taxonomy): Eukaryota > Metazoa > Chordata > Mammalia > Rodentia > Muridae > Lophiomys > Lophiomys imhausi. The sequence continues at coordinate 2,463,529 of CAJQZJ010034004.1, forward strand.
GAAGGGGGAGTTGAAGGCGCTGCGGCAAAGGCTTCACTTACACTGACTGCCGCCAACGTGTCTTTCTCTTTTACCCTTTTCTTTTCCCTTTTTCTAATAGCAGTCCTCTCCAACTGTTCTATTAGAATGTGTAGCTCCCCTTCAGAATCCGTGCCCTCTGAGTCCTCAAAATCTCTAAAATCTCTAAGATTGGGATAGAGAGGGACCTTCTTTTTGCTTCCCTTTTCACTGTCTGCCTGCTCAGATCTTTCCCCTTGCAGCAGTTCCAAGGCTGATTCTCCCTCCTTGACTGCTTTACAGCATCTCTGATCTTCTAAACAACTCCTCACCATCTTCCAAACGGGTCTTACTCCATGCTTCAGAGTACCTTGCTCCCAAGCAAAATCCAAGTCCCTGCCTAATTTGTCCCAGCAGGATACCGTAAGATTCCCGGACACCGCAAACCATGGAGCCACAGAGTCGCATTCATTCAAAAATCTTTCTAGGGTTGACTTCCTAAGTTTCAATTTCCTAGCTAAAAGTAGCTCCTGAAGAGCCAGAATAATTGGATGTGACTGAGACAATCCCATGATTAAAAATTTACTTTCGGTTCGCAGTTTCCCGCGAAACTTTACCTTTAGTTCGCAATTTCTGCGAAACTTTATTGTCCCAATTTATCCTGTGAACTTACCAATGCACTGCCCCTGACTGCAGGAGTTCTGAGTCTTTTCTGGTTCCCCATACGGGCCACCACTTGTCGCGTCGACCTCGACCAGCAAGAACGACGCAACTCGCAAAAGCTCTTCTCAAGCAGTTTGTTTATTCAGGTCCCTTGAAAACAGTCTTCCGAATAATCAGGCAGACCCAACCCACAGGCTAAATACTATATGAACAGCCAATCAAGTAAAGCCACATGGTGCTATCTTACAGGCCCACGTATGTGGAAGCAAGACAGATCAGCGGTCTTAACCAAATATGGACTTGTTTACCACTGAGAGCACTCACCATTGGGCTGGTGGAAGGCAGAAACCGGCACCATCTTTAGGGCGCGGCACGTCGCAGCTCTCTACAATGGGTTTTATATGCTTTCAATGGATCTTCAAAGGAGTAGTAAGTATGGAGTTCAGACCCCTTAGAAGCCAACAAATTGTCCATTGAGACAACTGAGCAATACATCAGTAAGCATCATCAGAATGTGATAGCCAAAATGAAACTTGAAGAATTCAATACCTGTAGATGATATATATTAAATAGATGTTCATGTACTGCTAAATTGGCACAGCTTGTTTGATAAATTATCTAGTGAGATCCATTAATTAAATTAGTTTTATTATTAAAGAGAGTTTCCACTACAAAGAACATTAGAGCAGACATATATGCATGGACCAAGGCATCCTTTGAGTATTTTCATAATAACTACAAACTAGAATCAAGTGCCGATCAATAGTAGAATATATAAATAATGAATAATCAGTCAAAGAAATAACAAACAATGAAAATTAACAGAAAATATAGCACCAGTGCAATTGCATACATGAATCTCACATGGAAAATATTAGGTGAAAAAGTCATTTATAAGCACTAAATGTTTCATGGTTTTATGTATGAAATTACAAAAGCTGGTGACGCTGACCATACTTGCTAAAATGAGTGTGCTTGGTGAGGTAAAGATTAGGAGAGGGCACAAAAGTATGTCTGGGATGGTGGGGCTGTTCTGTCTCCGGACCTATATCCTGATGGTAGAAATAAGTTCATTTGATGATAATTGAATCCTAACACTTTTATTGTATGCATTCTTGTAGATCCCTTCACTGAAATAAAAAGTGTAAAAGTAGATGACTTGAGGCTAATTGGAAAAGACACATCTGAAATAAAATTGTACTGAAAGGTGAAACATTAAAGAACAACCAAAGATCTGGCTCACAGATGCAAGGAACCCCACACCCCACCCCCAATACACACACACACACACACACACACACACACACACACACACACACACA
>CAJQZJ010034004.1:2465520-2489084 GCA_907164525.1 Lophiomys imhausi
ACACACACACACACACACACACACACACACACACACACACACACACAAATGGAGAAAAGGAGAGGAAGAATGCAAGATAGAAATCCTGCTAACCTACCCACAAGAATAAAGGAGTGCAAAACAACTGGAATGAGCAAGAAGAATCTAAAGATAAAGGCCATAGAAAATAACATTTCTGAATGTTTCTACTTTCAGAATTACTCAGCAGAAGCCATTTTATTTCAAAAGTATATCTTGCAATAACTATAGAAGTATTACAGATAGCAAAAAATGCTAAAACTCTGGGTAAAACTACAATTATTGAAGAAAATTAACATCAGTATAAAATCATTAAATCTAATATCCCATATATACTAATGTTTTTATTCTTGAGTTGATTCAAACATTCCACCAATAGTTATAATATTAAAGTTCTTAAAAGTAAGATAAATATAGAAAAGTTTTCAATTTGTTCCATGAAAAAAAATGTACAAATCATATATTTAAGTATGATGATGGTAACATAAATAAGGGGAGATATTAGCATTACAATTCTAATCTGGAAATAAATGAAACCCATAACCCTTTTTCTTTAATGTTTGTATGTGTGTTTTTCTGCATGTGTACATGTGCACCATGTGCATTCCTGGTGCCTGGAGACCAGAAGAGTACTATGGATTTCTTGGAACTGGAGTTTAGACAGTTGTAAGCTGTCGTGTGGGTGCTGGGAGTTGAATCTGAATCCTTAAGAGGAGCAGCCAGTGCTCTGAACCACTGAGCCACCTCTCCATCCCATCTTATTTTTCTAAATAATATTTTAATGTTTTGAGCTTTCATGTACCATTTCTTTTTCTTACTCCAAACATTCCCATATACGCCTCCTTTCTACCTTTCAAATTCGTGGCCTTTTTCTCTTTAGTCTGTGTGAGTGTGTGTGTGTGTGTGTGTGTGTGTGTGTGTGTGTGTATGTTCATGTCTGTGTGACTGTTTGCATGTATTGTGTATTTTGTGTGTTTGTGTGATAATGTTAATTTTACACATATGTTTTATGTTTTCAAGGCTGATCACTTGATATTAGAACAATCTGCATTCTGATCAGTTGTGATTTTTATCTGATGATCTCCATCTGTTGCAAAGAGGAGATTTCTTGATGAAGATGAGAACTACACCTATCTGTGAGTATAAAGATAAATATTAAGAATGTAGTTAGGAATTAGGCAGAGTTTGTAATGGTTCGGGTGTAGGTTCTTCTCCAAGATTCATGATTTTACTAGCTCTGGGAAGTTGACTAGCTCCCAGTTCAGGCATGATTTCTGCAGAAAGTACTTCCAGTCATCTTTGAGGTCCTTGTCAATTTATGTTCATATCCACACAAACTTGTCTTTTTAGTGTGTTCAGTTTATTCTCACAAATATTACTTGTAATGCTATGCTAATAGAAAGGTTAAACAGCCACCTCACCATGCCCGGAACATGTAGTTTATATTAGGTAGGAAACGCTGTAGGGTTTTACTGAGGACCTTCTCTGGTTGTGGTTAGGATGCTTCTAGTTTGTAGGTGCAATTCACATCCAACGTGAAATCCTTCATCTCTGTGGCATGCCAGGAGGATGGCACTGATGGAGGTCTAGAAGGTCCTTGAGTGTTCCTGCCAGTGGCTACCATTGACAGATGACAGATGTGAGCTCAGGAATGATGCTGAAAACTTAACAGTCACCAAAGCCAGGACCATACACAGAGGATAGTCTCAAAGTTCTCTTGTGAGTGGATTTCAAAGCAGAGAATTAAGATGCCACATATTGGGAACACAGCACTGTGATAATAGGGACAACTTTTCATGGCAGCAGATGGAGGTCATGGTGAAACCAGTACAACTCATCAATGTACAGAGAATAAAGAATGGCTGATGGTGGGGTTCTGAGACCAACCTATTCATCTGCAGCACAACTCCTGCACCTAAATTTCAAGGAACATCATGGGAAAGGGTATGAAGGGATTGTAAGAACCAAAGGACCAGGAAGTCTTCTGTGAAATTATATCTCCTAGAAATAACAGGGAAGTTGTATCCAAGACACCACAAAAATATGGCTTCCTAAACAACAGCAATACCAAAGGACATGCTAGTGTGGAAAAAAGGAGGCTCACAGGGCTCCACCTCTAGACAAAAACTTGAAGCAGTTAATGACTACTGAGAGAGGGAGAATTAGTTATCCTCAGGAATGAGTACCTAATTGGTTTTTCAATTCCAAATGATCAGTCAGAAAATCATATACATTCATGCAACACTAAACAAACTCAGTAGGTTGTGTTTATTTATTTGTTTGGGAACTTCTTTATGGATTTGTATATACATATAATAATAGAAAAGGTTTTCATGAAATTGAGAAGTGTAAGAATACATGGAGGGGGTGAGAATAAAGAATGGGAAGAGTGATACTATACAATTTAATTTTTTAAAATAAATTAAATATGTTTCTTTTTAAATACTTTATTTTTTTTCTTCAAGTTACATCTCAGTAACAAACTCCTCCCTATTTCCCCTTCCTATCCCGCCCTTCCACCCTCTTCCCCCCAGAAGTTTCCCCTTTCAGACCAACAGATGGTTCCTTCTCTTATAACAGTAAGTATTATACAAAACAATAGATATAAATATGCCACATTTATGAGAGTTAAATGGCCCAGTATACCTTCCCAATGTCCAGTTTATACATATTTGGCCCCTGACTTTAACATTCTACTATCTATCCATCTCCATGAGTTTAAAGATCTATATGTGACTCAACATTCATACTATCTTGCAACACACTTTTAAGAGTATCCTCTTAGATCTATAACACCCTCTTGATTCCTAAACAGTTCAAAATTTAACTATGAGACTCTAGCTGTCTATGCTTCAACCACCTCAGAGACCTGAGAGGGATAAATATATTTGCTTATATAGGAAGTGCAGGGCCTGCAGCTTCCAAAACTAAGAAAGAACATACCAATGACTGCCTGGACAGTTCCCATTTTCTCTCCATACATTCCAGCATCAATCTTCAGCCTTTGGGTCCTGTTTCTCTGACAGACATTTGTTGTAGAGCAGGGATTATGAAGGACTTACTTACCCTGTCTTGGCAGAGTTAGGCTGTCGACTTCCCTGCTACCAAGTTTTGTCCTTTTTGGACAGCAGTCTGTCTGCAGTTGGTGCAAGGGGTTTTTTCATGCCAAGAGAAAGGCTTGCCACTAATTCAACCATCTTACAGTGGAGGTTCTTCGATGCTTATCTTCTACTTGGAGTAGAATAGGGGGTGCTGTCAGGCACTGATATGTTTCGATGTCAAAAAAAAAATCTTGATTTAAGATAACATCTTTGAATGCCATATTCTGCAGATCTCTAGGGGTTTTTGAAGATGCCCTAACCATCTCTTGTATTTAGATAAGCAAATGTTGCTTGTCTCTTAGCAACTTGATTACTGGGTAGTTTAGAGAATATCTGTGATAGACTGTCATAGTAGCTAACAAAGTGACATGTTTGCATGACTAGGAGTTTGTTTTAACTATCCTAGACCGTTATAGACGGTTGGTATCAAGAGGTCAGAGCTTCACATTTTATTTTTAAGTATCTCTAGGTATGATACCATTAGGAAGCGTTACCTTTAAATTTGTATCAATATACAAAGATCTATTCAATTGTGGTTAAATATACTCTTAATTATTTATCAATATACCAAGATCAATGCCTATGTAGCCCAATATAATCTTAATATTATGTCCATATGCAAGGGTCAATACCATTGTGGCCAACTATAATCTTAATTTTGTATCAATATACAAAGATCAATACCGATGTAATCCAATACAATCTTATTTTTGCACAATAAACAATGGTCAATACCATTTTAGCCAAATAAACTACTAATTTTGTATCAATATACAAAGGTATAAGGGCATATTCAATAATCTGCCCCTTCTTCTTGGACCTTCCTGTGCTATGTCTATATCTCATTTTTCTCAAGCCCATGCACTCCTACATAGAAGAGGAAGAAGGATACAGAAAAGGAAAAGTAGGAAATCCCTGAGGCTAACCTCCAAAACCTATTAAGACAGGACCATTTATCAGCTTGTAGTCTCTTCCCCTACATAACAGAGTTTTCAGTTATCCTTCAAACAACCAAAAAGAAGGGCAGAGAAACACCCTCCCCACCCTCTGGGCATGGGACATCACTCTCTTAAAGTGACTTCCTGCTGATTTGGGTTGTAGTAGACCTGTTTGGGGCCCGAACCCAAATGGGAAAAATGATTAAAAATGTTAGTACACTCCTTTTATGTTCAGTCCTTCTGTTCTCAGCTGTTTAGATGACCTAAGGGGATTGTAGGCAGAAGCTGATCTTTCAGGCTTCACTGAGGTTCCTGCCGGGGCATTGTGTAGAGCTGAGCGGTCCCAGTGACATTGGATTGCTGTGGTGGTTGCAGGCCCCCGATGGAGACAGCTATTGAGGAAATCTGCCAGGCAGAATCAACTGGGTCACTCGTCCTCCTTGGTGCCTGATTCTGCTCTCTGCTGAGGATTCCGCTGTCCAGCCATCCCCGGGCTCACCTAATGGACGCTTTGATTCTCCTGGAACGATAAGAACAGAGCCCTGCCCCAATCCCAACCCTAGGAAAATTGCCCTCTTTTTTTTTGGGTGGGGGAGGGATGGGGGGGCTAGGTAGTACTTCTCCTGAAGCAAATTTGGCCTTCTGACAACATACAAAGCATTATCTTTCAATCCGGGTTAAAGAAGAAATCATTCTGTCACCTTGGAGCTAAACCAGCTCTAGTGTATATATTTTGAGATCCCAAAGGACAATCTGCCTGCATCGAGAAGGCCTTTTGTAAGTAGCCTCCAAACATAGGTCCCTCCAAATCCCATGTGTGTGTCTCTGAACTCTAATTATTGGGATCAGGGACCTGTGTTTCCCATCTGAAGGGATCAAAGATGGGTTCCACCACTCCTGGATTGAAGTCTTTCTCTATTTAGAGTTTGCCCTGCATCAGGCTGACCCTGAGCTCCGGGATCTGCCCGTTTCTGTCTCCAGTGTGCTGGGAGCTGGGACCAAGGGTGTACTCTTCTTGAATGGTGGGACCAAGAGTATGCACCCTCACCACCCCGCTCCGTATGACTCCAGAATACATAAGAACACCAACTCTACGGTGCTTCCCCCCCCCCACCGTCTCCGCTGAAGTCAAAGGCATGGGCCAATACCACAATTCTCTTGTATTTTACCTTAGCTCCACGTCTTCTCTACACCTGGAGGTCGGCAAAACCAGGCCGAATGGCTGTATCCTCTGTTCCATTCACAGTGTTTCAGCCCGGCCCCCTGCCTTTTTTTTTTTTTTTTTTTTTTTTTTTAGTTAATAAATTTATTTGTTTGTTGCTTCAGGTTACATCCTTATCATATTGTCCTCTTTTCCCACTTCCCAGCCCCACCCTCCCATGTCTACCCCCTGACCCTTCCGTCTTGTTCCTCTGGGGTGGAGTGTCCCTGCCTAACATTCTCTCACCACAGATCAGGAGTCATATGAGGGCCAAGATCCTCTTCATTCACCGGGGATTACCAGGCAGTACTGCCAGTAAATGGTGTCTCATTGCTACTGGGGGAATACTAAAAAAAAGACCAACAAACACACAAACCCACAAAAACAGAGAAAATCAACAAAAAAAGAAAGGAAAAAGAGGAGAAGGGAAAAGGAAAAAAAAGAAAAAAAGAAGGAAAAAGAAAAAGATAAAAAAAAAATTATGTCCTTGTTCCTTTTGATGTGTTGGTTGTAGTACAGATATCCTGTACTATATAGTTAAAATCCTACTATAAGTGAATAGATGCCATGTGAATCCTTCTGAGACTGGGTTAGCTCACTCAGGATGAGCTCCTCTAGATCCACCCATTTGGTTGCAAATTGCATGATTTCATTGTTTCTGATAGCAGAGTAATACTCCATTGTATAGATGTACCACAATTTTTTAATCCATTCTTCAGTTGAGGGACATCTAGTTTGTTTCCAATTTCTAGCTATTACAAATAAGGCTGCTATGAACATAGATGAGGAGACTTCCCTATGTCTCCGTGAGAGGTCCCTTGGGTGTATACCCAGAAGTGGTATGGCTGGGTCCTGAGGCAAGGTTATTCCTAGATTTCTAAGATATCGCCAGACAGACCTCCATAGTGGTTGCACAAGCCTGCACTCCCACCAGGAATGGAGTAGGGTTCCCCTTTCTCCACACCCTCGCCAGCATGCGCTATCATTTGAGCTCTTTATCTTAGCCATTCTAACAGGTGTTAGGTGAAATCTCACGGTCGTCTTGAGTTTCATTTCTCTGATGATTAAGGATGTTGAACATTTCTTCAGGTGTCTCTCAGCCCTTAGGGATTCCTCCTTTGTGAATTCTCTATTTAGCTCCATCTCCCATTTTTTGATTGGATTATTTGGTTTCTTGGCATTTAGTTTCTTGAGTTCTTTGTAGATTTTAGATAATAGCCCTCTATCAGATGTGGAGTTGGTGAAGATTTTCTCCCAGTCTGTTGGTTGCCGTTTTGTTCGAATGACAGTGTCCGTTGCTTTACAGAAGCTTTTCAGTTTCATGAGGTCCCATTTATTGATTGTTGATCTCAGGTCCTGAGCTGTTGGTGTTCTTTTCAGGAATTTGTCACCTGTGCCAATGAGTTCGAGTGTTTCTCCTACTTTTTCTTCTAGTATCTTTAGTGTGGCTGGCCTTATGTTAAGGTCTTTGATCCACTTGGAATTAAGTTTTGTACAAGGTGATTAGTATGGGTCTAATTTCATTCTTTTGCAAGTGGACATCCAGTTGGACCAGCACCATTTGTTGAAGATGCTGTCCTTCTTCCATTGTGTGTTTTTGGCTTCTTTGTCAAAGTTTAGTTGGCCATAGGTGTGTGGGTCCATGTTTGCGTCTTCAATTCGATTCCATTGATCCACTGGTCTGTTTCTATACCAGTACCATGCTGTTTTTATTACTGTTGCTCTGTGGTACAGCTTGAAATATGGGATGGTGATACCTCCAGATATTTTTTCATTGTACAGGATTGATTTAGCTATTCTGGGCTTTTTGTTGTTCCATATGAAGTTGAGAATAGCTTTTTCCAGGTCTATAAAGAATTGCGTTGGTATTTTGATAGGAATTGCATTGAATCTATATATTGCTTTTGGTAGGATAGCCATTTTTATTATGTTGATATTACCTATCCATGAGCATGGGAGATCTTTCCAACTTCTAAAGGCCTCTTCCATTTCTTTCTTCAGGGGCTTGAAGTTCTTTTTATATAGGTCCTTTACATGCTTGGTTAGGGTTACCCCCAGGTATTTTATGTTGTTTGTGGCTATTGTGAAGGGGGTTGTTTCCCTTATTTCTTTCTCGGTATATTTGTTTGTTGTATAAAGAAGGGCTTCTGATTTTTTTGAGTTAATTTTGTATCCAGCCACCTTGCTGAAGTTGTTTATCAGCTGTAAGAGTTCTTTGGTGGAGTTTTTGGGGTCGCTTATGTATACTAACATATCATCTGCGAACAGGGATAATTTGACTTCTTCATTTCCAATTTTTATCCCTTTGATCTCCTTTAGTTGTCTTATTGCTCTAGCAAGGACTTTAAGTACTATATTGAAGGGATATGGTGAAAGTGGACATCCTTGTCTTGTCCCTGAGTTTAGAGGAAATGCTTCAAGCTTCTTTCCATTTAATTTGATGTTGGCTACTGGCTTGCTGTATATAGCCTTTATTATTTCTAGATATGGTCCTTGTATGCCCGTTCTCTCCAGAACTTTTTGCATGAAGGGGTGTTGGATTTTGTCAAATGTTTTTTCTGCATCTAGCGAGATTATCGTATGGTTTTTTCATATATTGAACCATCCCTGCATTCCAAGGATGAAGCCTACTTGATCATGGTGTATGATACTTTTATGTGTTCTTGAATACGGTTTGCTAGTATTTTGTTAAGTATTTTTGCATCTATGTTCATGAGGGAGATTGGTCTGAAGGTCTCTTTCTTTGTTGGGTCTTTGTGTGGTTTAGGAATCAGAATGACAGTGGCCTCATAGAATGAGTTTGGCAGTGATCTTTCTGTTTCTATGTGGTGGAAGAGTTTGAAAAGAAATGGTGTTAGTTCCTCTTTGAAGGTCCGGTAGAATTCCGTGCTAAAGCCATCTGGCCCTGGGCTTTTTTTGATTGGGAGATTATTAATGACTGTTTCTATTTCCTTAGGTGTTATTGGGCTGTTTAAGCTGTTAATCTGATTTTGATTTAGTTTTGGTAGGTGGAATTTATCGAGGAAATTGTCCATTTCGCTTAGGTTTTCAAATTTAGTGGAATATAGATTTTTAAAGTAATGCCCGAATATTTTCTGGATCTCCTCAATATCTGTTGTTATTTCTCCCTTTTCATTTCTGATTTTGTTGATTTGTGTTCTTTCCCTTTGCCTTTTAGTTAATTTGGCTAGGGGTCTGTCTATTTTGTTGATTTTCTCAAAGAACCAACTCTTGGTTTCATTGATTCTTTGTATAGTTCTTTTTGATTCTTAGTTGTTGATTTCAGCTCTAAACTTGATGAATTCCTCTCTTCTTCTCTTCTAGGGAATGTTGGTTTCTTTTTTTTCCAATTCACCCAGCTTAGCTGTTAGTTCACTAATATGAGCTGTCACAATTTTCTTTTTGAAAGCACTTAGTGCTATGAACTTTCCTCGTAGCACAGCTTTCAATGTATCCCATAGGTTTGGTTATGTTGTGTCTTCATTGTCATTGGATTTTAAGAAGTCTTTGATTTCCTTCTTTATTTCTTCCCTGACCCAGTGGTCATCCAGTAAGGAGCTGTTCAATTTCCATGTGTGTGTAGGCTTTCTGTTGATTCTTTTGCTGTTGAAGACCAGCTTTATTCCGTGGTGGTCTGATATGATACAAGGTGTTATTTCAATTTTCTTGTATCTATTGAGACTATCCTTGTGACCAATTATGTGGTCGATTTTGGAGAAGGTTCCGTGGGGTGCTGAGAAAAAGGTGTATTCCTTTGTGTTTGGGTGAAACATTCTGTAGATATCTGTTAGGTCCATTTGGTTCATGATCTCTGTTAGACTCAATATTTCTCTGTTTGTCTTCTGTCTTGATGATCTGTCCTTTGCTGTGAGTGGGGTGGTGAAGTCTCCCACTACTAATGTGTTGTGATCGACGTGCGCTTTAAGTTTTAGAAGTGTTTCTTTTACGAAAGTAGGTGCCTTTGTATTTGGGGCATAGATGTTCAGTATTGAAATTTCCTCTTGATGAATATTCCCTTTAATGAGTATATAGTGCCCTTCTTTGTCTTTCTTCATTAACTTCAGTTGGAAGTCTGTTTTGTTTGATATTAGGATGGCTACTCCAGCTTGCTTCCTGGGTCCATTTGCTTGGAAAACCTTTTCCCAGCCCTTTACTCTGAGGCAGTGTCTATCTTTCGTAGTTAGATGTGTATCTTGTATACAGCATAAAGAAGGGTCTTGCTTGCGGATCCACTCTGTAAACCTATGTCTTTTTATTGGGGAGTTGAGTCCATTGATGTTGATGGATATTAGTGACCTGGGGTTGTTATTTCCCATTAGTTTGGTATAGGTGGTGGTCCTGTGCCTCTTTTGGTTTAGTTGCAGATGGGTTTTCTATTCCCTTTGTTTTCTTGGGTGGAGTTTTCTTCTCTGGGTTGGGATTTTCCTTCTAGGATTTTTCTGTAGGGCTGGGTTTGTGGGTAGATATTGTTTAAATTTGATTTTGTCATGGAATATCTTGTTTTCTCCATCTATGTTGATAGAGAGCTTTGCTGGGTAAAGTAGTCTGGCTGGGCACCTATGATCTCTCAGGACTTGTAGTATATCTGACCAGTCCCTTCTAGCTTTTAAAGTTTCTGAGGAGAAGTCAGGTGTAATTCTGATGGGTCTGCCATTGTATGTGACTTGACCTTTTTCTCTTACAGCTTTTAATATTCTTTCTTTGTTCTGTACATTTGGAGTTTCAATTATTATGTGGCGAGAGGAGTTTCTTTTCTGGTCTAATCTGTTTGGTGTTTTGTAAGCCTCTTGGATTTTTATTGGCATCTCTTTTTTCAGGTTTGGGAAGTTTTCCTCTATGATTTTGTTGAAGATATTTCCTGGACCTTGGACTCAGGAGTCCTCTCTTTCCTCTATACCTATAATTCTTAGGTTCCATCTTTTCATTGAGTCCTTGATTTCTTGGATGTTGTGGGTGAGAGATTTTTTTAGCCTTCTCATTTTCTTTGGATGTTGTACTGATTTCTTCCACTGAATCTTCCATGCCTGAGATCCTGTCTTCCATCTCTTGCATCCTATTGTTGATACTCACATCCGTAGTTCCTGTTCTCTTCCCTTGGTTCTCCACTTCCTCTTTTAACTCTGACTGTGTTTTCTTTTTTGTTTCTATTTCTATTTTCATGTTTTGTATGGTTTTGTCCGTTTTGTACATTTCCTTCTCCAGCTTGCTTGTTTTTGTATGAAAATCTTTCATGGCTTTTTCCTTTTCCTGTTCAAGCTCTGTCACCTTGGCTTGGAGCTCTTTAATGGTGTTGTTCCTTGTTTTGATTTGTAGAATTGTGGCTTCTTTGAATTCCTTCATAGATTTAAGTTCTTCTTGCAGGGACTCTATCACTTTCCATAATGCAGAATTGTCAATGTTTTCATGTGTTTCTGTTGGTGTGTGGTCATCCGAATTGGATGAGCTAGGATGATTCTGCTTTGTTGGAATCATAATTCCTTGATTTCTATTTTTTTTTTGACCTTTCACCATTGGATGCATTTAGCTGTCTGTTTTCTGTGCTTGGAACCACAGTGGATGATTTGGTGCAGGGGACGAGATACTTGGCTATCTGTCGCTGCTTACAGGGTGATTTCAAGGTCACTGTGGTTTTAATCGCCTGAGGCACTGTGAGCTGGTGCAGCCTATTCCCAGGTTGTGAGTTATGGACCAGGATTGTTTCACTGCTCCCAATTCAGACTTCCCTATGTTGCACTCTGAGTTATCAGCTTGTAATGGTTCTGATAGTATGGGCCTGTTTGCCCAGGCACAGATTCTGTGGGCTTTGTTTGTCATCACGGAGGCTGACAGGGTCTGGCTCTACACCTAATATGTCTGGGTTTTCCAGGATACAGCTATGGACCCGATTTCTGGTTTCTCTCTAGGCTTCTCGCCACAGGGCTGGACTCTGTGCCTGATTCCCTTCCTGTCTGCGCCGCCACGGGTCCCTTGGGTACCCCAAGCCCCGGATCCTCTGGCTGCCTGAGTGGACCTCTCGTCCCAGCAGCTCAGCCGTGGGTGCACGGATCCCTGGCCCCACCCACGCCTGTCTCTCTCCCCAGATGACCTGCCGTGGGTTCGCAGGGATTTGGCCCTGCCAGCCGTGCTCCCTCCCCAGCTGCGCTACTGTGAGTGTGTGGGATTCGGCCCCTCCCTCCTGCCTTTGTGTTCCCAGCTTCCCGCACTCTCTTGGAACCTCCCGCCCTCTGCTTCACGAGCGGCTGCGGACCACCCGCTGAGCCCCCTGTTTGTTCCTTGCTAAGCCTTCCACTATCTCGCAAAGTTTTTTAGGTGGGTATAAGTTCAACCTGATGTGTGGGGAGCCCAATAGGCCAGCGATCTATGGCCAAGTGGACCCTGATTCTGCCTGCTGTAAGTTGGGATCGATCTTATCAGGCGCCTCTCCAAATGGGAGTTCCCGAATCCCGGGTTTAGTGGCTGTGAGAGATGGGGAGAGCCTTGCCCTGGGACTTTTAACAGTCCCTTGGGAGCTGTGAGTGTTCCCGGGGGGGGGGGGGTTTTGCCCCTCCGGTTTTTGCACAGTGCCCAATAACTCTGTGTTTTTTATGGCTCTTTTTTCCCCCGCATTCAAAATGCATCAGTGTAGGTCGCCGCCATCTTGGCCCGCCCCCCCAAATTAAATATGTTTAAAAGTAAAAATAATAATACAGTTTCTAGTGTTCTATGAATGCACTTTTATGAGAAATAACAAAATAAATCATAATTCACTAAAAAATTTCCATAACACACATTAAATGGGTTAAAGTCATGGGGTGAACAAAAAAGATAAAAATTGTCACATATTTGAAAATTTTAACCATAGAGAATCTATAAGTATGCAGTGATATACTAGATTGGCTATTAGACCAGTAAACTGACATTAACTAAAATATTCACAAAGTTCTGTGAAACTCTGTCAATTTTTTCAATAGTTACTTCTTTGTTTTGATAAATTACACAATAAAAATCCTAAAGATCGTACTAGAAAATCAGTGAAATATAAACTCAGTTAAGTTTCAGCATGCAAAATAAATATGCAAAGATGAGTTGCATCTTGCTATGTCAATAACAAACCATTCACAAAAGTTAATAATTTTGTGAGATTTTTCCACCCTCAGGTTTCATTCTTGGCAAATTATTGACATATAGAAATATCTCTTAATTTTTATATGTTAGGTTTGTATCTTGCTAATCTAACTGAACATGTTTATGAGTCTTAAGAGTTTCTTAGTGGACTCTTTACAATATTTCAAATTTAGAACCATGCTTTCTGCAGATAATAATTTGGCTAGTTTTAATTCATATTCCTTTTATTTCTTTCTCTTCTTGATAAAGAGTTTGAGCATTGCCCTGAAAAGGAGTAGAGAAAGTGAGCACTTTTGTCTTATTATGGACTTTTAAGGAAATTATCTAAGGCTTTTCTTGTTCTTATAATGTTGGCTATAGATTTGGGGTAGATACCCTTTATTATTTTGAAGATTGTACCAAGTTGTACTAACAGCTCAAAAGTGACCTGCTCCCACCACTCTACAACTTAACAGTTTCAGTATGCTAACTAACCCTAGGAAGACCTATTCTTTGGCAGTGACCTTTCTGCCTTTAAATAAATTTTGATCTGCACAAGATGGAATCTCTGATGGGTAATGTTTTTCTTTAAGGGTTCCTTTCCAGTTGCCCCAATGAACTACAAGATGTTTCTCTTCAGTGGTGCTGATCTGCTTAATTATTACAGCTGTTTGCTCAGACCCAATCTGAATGCTACATTTTTATTGACATTTCCTTTGCTAAACAAACTAGTCTGGTTCTTAGTTCTACGGGACTATGGTCAGTTTTAACACAGAAACAACCCCATCCCTTGTATCAAGTTTCTATTTTGTTTGCATCTCCAGCTACTATGATATAATACCCTGACAAAAACAATAAGGAAGAAAGAATTGACATTGTCTCACAGTTCAGTGCTGTAGTGAAATATGATAGGCAGGTCACAGCATCAGGATACTTGGGGCAGCTGATCACATTGCACCCATATTTAAGAAACATAGAACAATAAAAGGATCTACTCAACTAATTTTCTCCTTTTTATAGAGTTTAGGATCTCAATCAAGGGATCATTACCACCCAAAATGAGTGGGTTTTCCCACATTAACCAAATAAGGATGAATAAAAGTAATCCCACAAAGACATGATCAAAGGCCTATCTCTCAAGTAATTCCAGATATCATCAAGTTGACTAACCATCACAGGTGAATTATCACTGGTCTTACTGTTTTATTACTGAATTATTACTGGTATGAGAGATTAGCAGATGTACTGTTTGTTTGACATGGAAAGTTCTTAATCTTTCTTTGTTTATCTATTTCATGAAATTGATTCTATTGGGCATTCTAATGGTTTAAGCTATTTTTCCTGTGTGTATATTATTCCTTCAAGTATCTCCTGTAGTGTTGGATTATTGTTCTTAAAACTTTTTATCCTGAAATGTGCTTATTGATTCATTATTATAAAAAGATAGCCTGACTGGATAAAGCAATTTTGGTGGGAACTTTTGGGGTTGGAGTTGTTGTTGCTATTATTTTTATTATACCATTCTTTACATTTTTGGTTTTGATAGTTGCTAAACAGAAGACTGATGATATTCCAATATTTCTATCTTTGTGAGTGAGTTCATGTTTTCCCCCACATTTTTTAATATCATCCCTTCATTTTGTATGTTTGACACCTTTACAGTGATACAATGCCAAGAGGGTCTTAATCATCAGAGAAATGCAACTCAAGGGGACTCTGAGATTCCATCTCACACCTGTCAGAATGGCTAAGATCAAAAGCTCATATGACAGCACATGCTGGCAAGGGTGTGGAGAAAGGGGAACACTCCTCCATTGCTGGTGGGAGTGCAGGCTTGTGCAACCACTATGGAGGCCAGTATGGCGAGATCTTAGAAAACTTAGAATAGCTTTGCCTCAGGACCCAACCATACCACTTCTGAGTATACATCCAAATGATTCCTCACTGAATCACAAGGAAGTCTCCTCACCTATGTTCATAGCAGCCTTATTTGTAATAGCTAGAAACTGGAAACAACCCAGATGTCCCTCAACCGAAGAATGGATTAAAACAGTGTGGTACAGCTACACAATAGAATACTACTCAGCTATCAGAAACAATGAAATCATGCAATTTGCAGCCAAATGGATGGAACTAGAGGGGCTCATCCTACGTGAGCTAACCCAGACTCAGAAGGATGACATGGCATATATTTACTTATAGTCGGATTTTATCTATAACTATACTATACAAATAACTATACTATAACAAATGTACCAAAGGGAACAGGAACATAGACTTTGTTTCCTGTCAGTGAGACACTTTGCCCTAGTGGTGCTGCCTTGTAGGCTCCCAGTGTTTGAGGAGGCTTTTGGCCCTCATATGATTACTGACCTGGGGTGGGGGACTGTTATGTAGGGACACTCCACTCCAGAAGAGTGTGATGGAAGGGATAGGGGGGTAGAGGGTGGGAGGGCAGGACTGGGAGGGGCAGAAAGAGGACACTGCAATGGAGATGTAACCTGAAGTAATAAATATGAAAAAAAGACGGTCTTCTCTGTCACACCTGTTCTTATTTTCAAACATGCTTCATTTGTCTGAGTGTTTCTTTCTCTAAATTCAGAGAATTTTCTGCTATCATTTTACTGGATAGATCCTCCACAGCTTTAGGTTTTATCTTAGATCTTCTCACTTGTAATCCTTAGTTCTTAGACTGGTAGACATGCTCGTTCTTGATGTTTGAATATTGTTTCATCCACCTTATCTTCTATTCCTGAAAGTCTTTCTTCAACTTAGTTAAAGCAGTTGTCAGTTGTCTTCCACTGAATTTTTTATGTAATTAAGTTTTTCATTTCTGACATTTCTATTTGGCTTTATTTAAGATTCTCAATTCTTTGGTGAATTTTTTTTCAACGTTGCTGTCTTTTTCTCATGAACCGTACAGGCAATTTTTCTGTGTTTTGCTGAATTTCTTCTCCAGAACTATATTGAATACACGTTTGTTTCTATCACCTTTCAGGTCATTGATCATAATATCAAAAACCATATAAATTGTCCTAGTATTTTATGTATTTGAGTTCAGTAGTTGGAAATTGTGTGTTTTTGAAAGTATGTTACTCCCTTGGTTTTGTGTGTGTGTGTGTGTGTGTGTGTGTGTGGGTGTGTGTGTGTGTGTGTGTGTTTCTTTTTTTTTGTGCTGTTATTTGTGCATCTGTTGGTTTCAATATTTGTTCTGAATTTGACAGTTGAGGGACATGTTATCATTAAGCATCCTACTGTTACCTGCTCAACCCCCAGTACCATTCATCATAGAGAAAACAGTTATGCCAGAAGTAACACCAAGCTACATGAAAAACAAGTTATATTTGAATCAGTTGAAAACTACTAATAGATAATCAATAATAATGAACATTAAAATGGTAATACTATGTATGACATACTTTAAACTTAAAAATTCTTTCCAGTAAGTATAAAATAGTAAACAGTTGAAATGAGGAAGTAGTCAAGGAAAAGGTAAACAGAGTAACAGCATGGTTATAATAAAGAAGGCAGAAGGGGTATCAAGAAAACATCCTGAGGGAAAAAACTCAGGAGATGAGAAAACAAATATCCTAGGAATTAAATCAATTAAATACAAAATTATATTTGAGAAGGGCATAAAAATAAAACATGAGAATATTTAAGAACACTACTAAGTGTACAGTGGAAGTAAAAAATAGGGAATATAAGAAAAAATTAATGTTTGGATAGAATTGTGTTAGCATGTTTGATTTTTAGAATTACTACTAATTCAATGTTTATGTGCTGAGTAATAACAAACAGTAAAAATATTAATCTTTTGTTTTCTGTAATTAAACCATACTCTTTTTCCAAAGGCAAAAACCTTTGTACAATAAAAATCCTGCAGTTCATAACTTGCAACAGTTTCAAGACTGAGCTTAGGTGTTTTAAATAGTGATTCTTGGCACTGTGGGGTGTGATTTCATGCACACATAATCATGGCTTCCATGACTCAAATGATGTAATAGGGGTACAGAAATACCTCAGATTCACTACACATTTGATCTTTCATTTTGAGGATTATATTACTGACCTGTAGAGACTGCTCAGTCACTAAGAGCATGAACTACTTTTAAGACAGGACAGGAGTTCTGTTCACAGCACCCACATTAAGGTGCTCAGGGTAATCAGACACCTCTGAGTCCATAGGAACCTGCCCTCATGTACACACACACACACACACACACACACACACACACACACACAAAACACATACACACATAATTTAAAATAAATCTTATTATTGTTAAAACTTTTGTGGCATTCATATTCAGTTATAGGACTACCAAATTAGGACTCTCAATTTAAGAATATAAATATTTGATCGTCTCTGCCTTCTACTAATTATCTCTTTTTTAATATTCATAAATTGAATATGGGCCAAGTTTTAGCTAGCTACATTTCGTTGCTGTTAATTTCTAATCATTTTTATTAATCCATACTTCAGCACATAATTGTTGCCAATGTTAAGCAAATATTGAAAGTAAAACTATAAACTCCCTAGGTGGTAGCCAAAAACGTTTTCTTACTTATCCCTGCATATTACTAATGTATAATAATTGACTTCAATGCATTTTATATAAAATGCATATGCTTAAATCAATCATGTAGCTCACTAAGTTTATAACATATTGGCTTCTCAATATTGGTTTCAGTTCAATAAATCCCTTGGGATGAAGATTTGAAATATTGTGATTTGATTGTTTTATTATAAGTTTCAGACAAATTATTGAAGCATATTTTATTATGGAATATTTATACACTAAATTTTCTGGGTAAAATTTTACATGAAGAATTTGTCATTAATTAGGTTTCTATTGCTGTGATAAAATACCATGGCCTAAAGCAACAGAGGAAGGAAACAATTTATTTCAGCTTACATTTCCAAATCATAGACCATCATCACAGGACAGAAGGGCAAGAACTTAAGCAGAGTAGGAGCCTAGGGTCAGGAACTGGAGCAGATGTCATGGAGGCGTGCCTACTGGATCACTCCTTCTGGCTTACTCAGTTTGACGTTTTATACACCCCAGGACTACCTGTCCAGGTGCACCAACCACCATGGGCTGGATCCTCCCATATCAATAACTAATTTTAAAAAGTGACCCACAGGGTTGCCTACAAGCCAATCTCATGGAGGAATTTTCTCAATTGTTCCCTCTTGTCAGATAATTTTAGCTTGTGTCCAGTTGACAGAAACAAACACTAGAAAACTATCCTTTCCTTGTTTACAAAGTCACAATGTAATAGTATGCTGAATGAGTAACTCACAAACATTGACTTTATCAATGAGAATGAAATGAGGTATCAAGTTTCTGCAGATCAAACATTTTTACCAAGCGCTTTCTTCATAGTAATGGTTCCTATGTATAAATAAACAGTGACAATACATTAAATGCTATGTGAGACGCGGTGCTCTAGAAAGCAGCTGTACAAACAAAGAGAAGAGACTTGGAAAACCATGACACATTGACGGACTTGTTGATTACACCACATGTCTAATTCAAGATATTTTGCTTATACAAAATCATGAGGGAGCCTGCAAAGGATAATTTGGTAGGTTATATGTTGCCTTCAATTTTATTTGATTCATGTTTTTCACTTACCAGAACATCTCCAGCTGTCTGAATCTAAAATGATTAGATTTCAGTAATGCAGGTTTTCTTCCAAATGCATTATACTAGCCAGTGCATATACATACCAATTCCATATCAGCTTATATGACAATGGCCAAATTTTAATCTTTTAAAAATAAGAGTGAAATATTTTATTTTAAAATATCATATTTGATAAATAGCTAACAATATTAATATGCTTTTCCAAACGTAAGATGCCCATTTTCTCGTTATGACAACAAACACAAATATCATCATAATGACATCTTTCTTTTCTGCAATTTTTGTAGTTTAAGCATTATACAACATTTGCTGATCAGAAAATAAGGATTCAATTACTTTTTAAATGAACTAGTATTAATGCTTTAGACTACATTTTCAATAGTTCAACTCATTTTACAAGGTTTGCCATTTAAAAGACTAATTCTAGCCAAATGGATGGAGCTAGAAAAGCTCATTCTGAGTGAGCTAACCCAGACTCAGAAGGTTGCACATGGCATCTATTCACTTATAGTCGGATTTTAGCTATGTAGTACAGGATAACTATACTACAACCAATGCACCAAAGGGAACAGGAACATAGACATTTTCATCCTGTCAATGAGACACTTTGCCCTAGTGATGGTGCCTTGTAGGCCCCCAGTGTATAAGGAGGCTCTTGGCCCTCATATGACTGCTGAACTGGGGTGGGGGACTGTTATGTAGGGACACTGCACTCCAGAGGAGTGAGATGGAAGGGTTAGGGGGTAGAGGGTGGGAGGGTGGGACTGGGAAGGGTCGAAAGAGGACACTATGATGGAGATGTAACCTGAAGCAATAAATAATTTTTTTAAAGAAGTTGCAAAAAAGCTTCTGTGAATAATAGCTCATCCAGAGAGTTTGTATTCCGCAATGTATGAGACCCCAGGTTCAATCCCAGCAGACCAAAACTATTTTTTCAATTAAAATATAAAAACACATTGTAATTACAATAAATGCTGAAAAGATGACTACACTAAAAAATAAAATAAATAAATAGAAGAATAATTCTTTTGTATCCTTGATTCGTGATTAAAAACAATTTTAAGCTCAGTGTTGTTTTTTATTTATTATTTATACAAACTACTCCATAAAAAAATCAAATTATGAGCAGAATTAAATCCAATTTTAGTTATCTACCTTACAGGTTATTATTTATTAATATTCCTAACAGTGTGTATTAGTATTTAAAACAAACTATGGGGCTTCAGGGATCATCTTGCTTCAACTACCCAGTCAGCTTGGAATCCCTCGAATCATACACTCCAGTAACGAGCTAATAGTTTCTCCATTAAAATATAAAAATTGAAAGATATATGAGACAACCTTCCAATATTTTACCTGTGTGCTTCAAAAATAATTTTGATAAGCATTCTCCATTGGCATTATATTGAAAGTTTAAAAAAATAAAAGATGGAGACAAACGTCTACTTCGATCACTGACATCACAAATGTCACCAATTTGGATCACCTAATCATGCCTTTTGTGTTTTCCTGTCCTGTGTTTCACACGTTTCTTCTTACAGAAAACTGAGTGAAGAGCAATGAACCAATATCGAAACCTACCTCTCAGCACTCATTCGGCTTTTCAGTTCTCTTTGCGCTTTTCTGGTAGTCCCTTCTATGACATACATGATCTACAATCAGTGCTATTTTGTGAGGAACACTGGCCTGGGCCCTGCAGCGTACATGCAACAAAATTTGACTTCAGGCTTCTTCTCTTCCATGCAGGGTAAGAAGGGCTTTTTCTCACTTTTGCTCTTCACCTCTGGACTTAGAAGACTGTTTGATTTCCTTTTCTCTATTCTGAGGGATAAATGACCTTCAGAACCGCCATCCTCTCTCCTCTCTCCAGGCCTGCTGCCGACATCTGCTTTTAGTCATGTCTGACATACCTTCCCCTCATCTTCCTGACCTTTCTCTTTCACCCAGATCTCTGTACCTCTTTTCTCAATTTGCACTCCATTTCTCTAACTCCATTTTAAAACCTTCTTTAACTTCACATTCAAGTTCATTGTGTTTATACATTCCCATACTTCTGGGCTTATAAAAATTGTTATGTCAGCAATTTTAAGTATTTGAGGTAAAATACAGATGCTTATATAAAAAAAAAAAAAAAAAACAGTGCCAAACACAAAACACTTAATATAAAGGATATGTTTGCAAAGCCCCTGGTGCAGGCTAATATATCTTCAAACATATATCTAGCCAGAGTATTGAATGTGTGTAAATATGGGGAAAAAGCATTAAAATCATTGGACTTAAACATCACACTTATGTATTATTTTATAAAATTGCTTAAGCGAGAAGTATCTGATGTATAAGATTTGTACTGCAGCTTTTTCTTTGAGCACACACATTTTCTTTCTGTTTTAAATCCAACCAAAGGGTCAATTATCAAAGAAATTAGAGTAAATTATGAAGTTGAGTTATTGTATGGAAACCTCATGAAAACATGTTTTCATTTTAATATGTGATAATTGATTGTATCCAGGTTTCCTTATATTAGGAACTATGACAAACCCATAAGCAGCCATGTTCAGGCAGGAAACTAGGCACAGTGTTGAGTTGGTCATGTTTCTGATGTGGTATTAGAATATCTAGTCAAGCAGTCAAAACTAAGTCAAGCTCTGATATTTTCTAACATTATACCTTGGGCAAATTATTTAAGGCCCCTTCATCACCTATGATGTGATGTGATATAAATATAATCATACATATATCAGTGTTTTACAATGCAAATGTAAATATCCAGAATGCTAGGGAAAACGTTTAATGATGCATGCATGATCAACAGCTTATTTTCAAGATATGTTTAATTTTAAATGTGTGTGTGCACATGCTCACACATGGCCACACGTGAGTCTGCACATGAAGTTATGTGAGTGCATGTATCCTTGGAGGCTACACATCAGATCACCTTGAGCTAGAGTTATGCATAGTTGCAAGCTCCCTGATGTAGGTGGTGAAAATTAGACCCAGGTCCTATGCAAGAGCAGGGTATGCTTCCACTGCAGAGCCATTTCTCCTGCTCCATTTCAAGAAAATATTATTACCATAAATAGTCACCTGTGTCTCCTTATATAGCAAAAATGCAAATTATAAAAATATCTTTTCACAATGCTTTCTAAATTGTTTGAGCATTTTGCTCCTAGAAACCTAGGGTGGTTTTTCTTAGCTGTATATTTATAAGGGGATATTGAGACTTGTTAATATTCTAGTTGAGGATGTAGCTCAGTGAAAGAGTTCTTGTTTCACATGTGTCGAGTTTCAGGTTCAAATATTATCAGAAATAAATAATAAATAAAAAATATATAAATAAGAAAAAGAATGAAAGAATTGTGAAATACAGTAAATAATTCATAAATCAAACAATTAAAAATTACTTATGATATATATATTTATATATGATTTATATGTATATACATGCTATATAATAATATATCATATGTACATATACTAATATAGTATGAAAATAAGCTATGAAAAATTAACACAATTATATAAACCTTGGCTTTCCAAATATTGACCTTAACATAAAACTAACATTTAACTTTTTAAATTATATTATTTTAGCCTCTTACAACATAATTTAAAAGAAGTTTTCCTGATTTTTGAAAGTGGAGTCGCCTTCCCTTGCCACCGCGGCCGCCATCGCTGTCGTAGCCGCCGCCGCTCCCGCCGGTGCCGCCACCACCACGGGAGAAGGAGCATGAGACGGGACGCCCCTGGGTGAAAGCCACCATCCTGCCGGCCGCCCCGCCCGGGCAGCTTCCCTTCCGCCCCGGTCCCCTTCCCCTCCCCCCTCAGGTGCCATCCGCCTCCATCCGCGCCCTTGATCCCCCCATCCTCAGGTGAGGGGGCTGAGCCCCGTCACAGAGACTCTGACGAGCCCGGCAGGGTCACCATTTGCAGCGCGACATGGCAGGAGCTGGAGGAGGGAATGATATTCAGTGGTGTTTTTCTCAGGTGAAAGGAGCAGTAGATGATGATGTAGCAGAAGCAGATATAATTTCTACAGTAGAGTTTAATCATTCTGGAGAATTGCTAGCAACAGGAGATAAAGGTGGGAGAGTTGTCATCTTTCAACAGGAGCAGGAGAACAAAATCCAGTCCCATAGCAGAGGAGAATACAATGTTCACAGCACCTTCCAGAGCCATGAGCCAGAATTTGACTACTTGAAAAGCTTAGAAATAGAAGAGAAGATCAACAAAATTAGGTGGTTACCCCAGAAAAATGCTGCCCAGTTTTTATTGTCTACCAATGATAAAACAATAAAACTATGGAAAATCAGTGAAAGAGACAAAAGACCAGAAGGCTATAACTTGAAAGAGGAAGATGGAAGGTATAGAGATCCTACTACAGTCACTACACTACGGGTGCCAGTGTTCAGGCCCATGGATCTAATGGAGGCCAGTCCGCAGAGAATATTCGCCAATGCTCACACCTACCACATCAACTCCATCTCCATCAATAGTGACTATGAAACCTACCTATCAGCAGATAACTTGCGGATTAACCTCTGGCATCTGGAAATTACAGACAGGAGTTTTAATATTGTGGACATCAAGCCTGCCAATATGGAAGAGCTCACAGAGGTGATTACAGCTGCAGAGTTTCATCCCAACAGCTGCAACACTTTCGTGTATAGCAGCAGTAAAGGAACTATTCAGTTATGTGACATGAGAGCATCTGCACTCTGTGACAGGCATTCTAAGTTGTTTGAAGAACCTGAAGATCCCAGCAACAGGTCGTTTTTTTTCTGAAATCATCTCCTCCATTTCCGATGTAAAATTCAGCCATAGTGGTCGCTATATGATGACTAGAGACTATTTGTCAGTCAAAATTTGGGACTTGAATATGGAAAATAGGCCCGTGGAGACATACCAGGTACATGAATACCTCAGAAGTAAACTTTGCTCACTGTATAAAAACGACTGCATATTTGACAAATTTGAGTGTTGTTGGAATGGGTCTGACAGTGTTGTCATGACTGGATCCTACAATAATTTCTTCAGAATGTTCGACAGGAACACAAAGCGGGATATAACCCTAGAAGCATCACGGGAAAACAATAAGCCTCGCACAGTTTTGAAGCCACGCAAAGTCTGTGCAAGTGGCAAGCGAAAGATGAAATCAGTGCTGACAGCTTAGATTTCAACAAGAAAATCCTCCATACAGCCTGGCACACCAAGGAAAACATCATTGCTGTGGCAACTACAAACAATCTGTACATATTTCAAGACAAAGTGAATTAGGCTGGCATTCCTTGCAAAGGAGCCACTTCCTGCTTAGTGAGATAGTTGAATCTAGCATTCATACCTATAAGAGCGGTCCATTGTGGCGCCCCTTTCCAGTGTTTGACAGTGTGCCGTGCCATTCAACAACACATTGATAGCCACATGGAGAAAGCCGTGTGGATGCACCCGGGCTGTTTTCCATGTCTGCTAGCCATTCAGGGAAGGGGAGGGCACTTTTTTTTTTTTAATAATTTATTTTTTATTTCTTCAAGTTACATCTCAATCACAATCCCCTCCCTACTCCCCCCTC
>CAJQZJ010034004.1:2504632-2515217 GCA_907164525.1 Lophiomys imhausi
GCAACTTGATTTCTGAGTAGCTTAGAAAATAACTGTGATAGACTGTCATAGTAACTAACAAAATGACACGTTTGCATGACTATTAGTTTGCATTTCTTAATTATCCTAAGCAGTTTATGACGGTTGGTAGCAAGAGGTCAAAACTTTACATTTCATTTTTAAGCATTACTAGGAACAATACCTTTAAGGAGTGTTACCCTTAATTTTGTATCAATATACAAAGATCAATACCAATGTGGCCAACTTTAAACTCATGGATGTGGTTAGACAGTAGAATGTTAAAGTCAGGTGCCAAGTACATATAGACTGGACATTGGGAATGTATGCTAAGCCATATAACTCACATAATTGTGGCCTATTTATATCTGTTGTTTTGTATTGTATTTATAGTTATAAAAGAAAGAACCATTTGTTGGACTGAAAAAGAGAGCTGTTGGGGGGAAAAAGAAATACGTTGAACTAAAAAAAAAAAAGGGAAGAGGATGGGGGGTTCAGGGGGAGGAGGGTGGAAGGGTGGGACTGGAGGGGGGAGTAGGGAGGGGATTGTGATTGAGATGTAACTTGAAGAAATAAAAAATAATTTAAAAAAATTATTTGTCTTAATCACAGTCAGCTCCTGACAGCTCTTGGAGAGAGACGAGGAGCATCAAAAAATCTCCATCAGGAGATAACTCTTACTGGGCAGAAATGCCCTTGTTCTCTCAACAGACTATTTACAGTCAAAAATGGACCAGAGGTTAAACACAGGTAAGTCATGGCCTCATTCTGCAGAGACAAATTGGAAAGTTCTTTATTTCCTGCTGCACAATGTAGTCTGTGAGATACGCTTGGCCAGAAGGCTAACGATGATGCTAAAATGGTATCAAGAGATATTTGGGACTCTGTAGGCAACAAATTGTCATTTTTTCCATTCTGGAATCTGCTGTACTATGCTTCCTACTCACTCAAATAATAACTATATCCCTTTGTATGTCTTTAATAGATATAAAATTTCTATTGATCTTGAGTTGTTTAGGATTTAAGAGGATATTTTCAAGTCTAAATAAAATCTTTGAGTTTACAAATATAGGATATGATAGAAAATATTTAGGTTCAGAACTTTAGACATACCAAGATAGATAGATGACTTTTTTTCCTCTTCAAGTTTGCCTGATACAAATAGGCTAAACATTATGTGTGTAACTTCTATATATGGTTTTCTTAATTGTTTCATATTTATTCTTACTGTTTTTTCTAAGTGAGTTTAAAAAATAGCCTTTTTATTAGACAAAAGGAGGGAATTGATGGGGTGATGTTATGCATTCTAAATGAATTAACCTGCTCACAGAAGGTTCTTTGCTGTACATTGTAGGAGTTAGATAAATTAGATTTAGGAAATATATAGGAGTTTCTGATACTGTCTCTTAATTCGGGGCCTGAAGAGCATTATCAGCATGAAGTCAGCAAAAACAGGAAAGACTCAATAGACCAAGTTTGAAGTCAGGAAAACAGGAAAGACTCAATAGAATTGAAGAAACAAAGTATCTGGCCTGACATTGTTTTCAGCTGCTAAGTGGGCGGAGCCCAAATTAAGCTGAAACAGAGTTCCTCCTATCTAAGGACAGTGCATGGAGCCGAGAAGAGAAGAGGCCCCTGATGCTAGAGAGCTCCAAGAGTCCTGCTGAAAAAAGGGCTGGCCATTGATGGCCAGCTCTCTCCCTGAAGCAGAAAGAAGCCGGTGAGCAAAGAAAGCCTGAGCAAGACACCAAAAGGCCAAGGACAGGACCCTGTGGCTCAGCTTTTGCCTAGAGGGGTTTTATCTGTCCAAACAGTGGCCTAAAGGAAACGGTGCCTGGCTTTAAGGACTGAGGCAGAGCAGCTGAGTTCCTGATTCAAAAGAAGTAAGTTGGCCTGCAGATGGCTGGGGTCTCCCACAGAGAAGAAAGCATGAAGCCTTATTTAAGGTGAGACTGCAATAACCAATGACCCTGATGAACCTGCATCTGAGAGATCCAGAAGAAGGACTGCTCAGTGTGTTAAAGAATCTACAACAAAGACTGTGTTCCTGACGACTGAGGACCTGCCCCAGAGACTGTATCATTCTAAAAGGTTATGAAAGTAGTTGTTATAATTATCAATAGGTTTAGTGGATAGGTTAAAGGGGTTGTAGGATTTTATAGGATTAATAGTTAAGAAATTGTTGGTGTTTGTTATAAGTGAATTTAGTAATAAATAAATAAGTGTTAAATAATAATTTAAAAGTTCGGTTACAGTACATCAAGTAATGCTGTGTTACCTTGCTTGTCTCTGGCAAAATAAATGCTGATGCCTGAGATTGGGCAAAGACAGAGGTATGTGGGACTCTGGTGATTGGTCTTCTGAAGCAAAGAAGACTCCAGTAGAAGAAGCCTCCAGTGATAAAGAAGAAGCCTCTAGAAGGAAAAGAAGCCAAGAGCAGAAAAGAGGACACACACCATGGATTAGGAAAAGAATGTCATTCCATGTAGCCTGGAACATTGGCATAGCATGGGAAATAAGAGCTCAGGTGATATATGTATATATGGGGTCATATTTGGGGAATAAAATTAAGAGATAACTTAGATGGGCTAAGATTACACAATACAGACCAAGTCTTGTTCAAATCCATCAGGTGTCTGTGTATTCATTTATAATGGCAGGTTAAGGATTAATGTAGGTGAACCCATTAACAATAATATAAATACTGGTAAACAATTTAATGAATAACTTCTACACCTGTTCTTGACATAAATTCTATACTATAACCTACAAAAAATTTTCTATGTCTTCTTCATGTAATCAGGTGCTAACTTCTCACTCTATTATGAAACTCTAATATCTAAGGGTGGAGCAACTCCAAATAAGCTTACTGTTTTTGCTATAACTCTAGAATTTCTTTCTATTGAAAGTAATTATTCGATGCTCATCTTCTACTTGGAGTAGAATAGGGGGTGCTGTCAGGAGCTGACATGTCTCGATATCAAAAAATCTTAAGTTAAGAAAACATCTTTGAATGCCATATTCTGCAGATCTCTTGAGGTTTTTGAAAATGCCCTATCTATCTCTTATATTAGATAAGCAAATATTGCTTGTCTCTTAGCAACTTGATTTCTGAGAATCCAGTGGGAGGTGATTGAATTGGTGGTAAGCCGTTCTCTTGGCAAGAAAAACCCCTTGCTTCAACTATAGACAGACTTCTGTCCAAAAAGGACAAAACTTGGAAGCAGATAAGTCGACAGCCTAGCTCTACCAAGACAGGGTAGGTAAGTCCTTCATAATTCCTGCTCTACAACCAATGTCTGTCAGAGAAATGGGGCCAAATTGCTGAAGACTGATGCTGTAATGTATGGAGAGAAAATGGGAACTGTCCAGGCAGCCACTGGTATGTCATTTTTTAGTTTTGGAAGCTGCAGGCCCTGCACTTCCTATATAATAAGATATATTTATCCCTCTCAGGTCTCTGAGGTGGTTGAAGAATAGATAGCTAGAGTCTCATAGTTAAATTTTGAGTTGTTTAGGAATCAAGAGGGTGTTCTGGATCTAAGAAGATATTTTTAAAATTATGAGGCAAGTTAGTATGAAAGCTGAGTTAGATATAGAACTTTAAACTCATGAAAGTAATTATTCCTGGGTGGTTTACATCAAATCTTCTGTTATTTCTTCAAAAGGAAACACACACATGCACATGCACATACACACATAGGAGACAAAAATAACTCACTGAGCACTAGGACTTCTCATAAACTCACTTGAATTTTTTTATTTCTTATTCAAAATTAGACTTGAAAATTTCACAAATTATTGATGAAAACATGTTGTCAGAAAACAAATGAGGCACAGTTATCTAATTTCATTTTGTAATCAACTGTACTAAGGTCTCACGGCAGAAAACTGAGCTGACGCCTATAATTCTCTCATAATGTTTTTGGATCATAAATATTTAACTTGGTATACTCACTAAAATTCTTAGGGTCAATACCTCAATAGTAAAAGATAATGTGTTTTAAATGTTGGTTTTCATCCAACAAATATGCAATCTGCACCCATTACATAATATACTCTGTGCTGGTCACTACATAATAAACAGAAAATGTGACAGCTGGGATTCTCCCTACACATGGGAAGATTTCTGCCTAAATCCTCAATCAAACCTATTAATTTATTTTATTTTATTATATCTTTTTCCCAACATCTCCCAACTTTTAGTCCAATAAAAGGTTCTTTTTCTTATTACAATAAATACAATAGAAAACAATAAGAACTATTAGGAAACCAAACCTATCATTTTAACCCAAACTCACATATCACATTCTGTCTTTGAGGTGGAAGATTGATGAGATTTAAGCTGGATGGTTTCACTGCTGTTATTGTCTGCTTTCAGATTTACTTATTATTAGATACATGACTTCATAAAATTGATTATTTTAAAAGTCTATTTTATCTTTAAAAGTTTAATGACATTAACTTTTGTTGGTCAAATTTGCATGTTGAAAGGAACCTATTGCAGATGTCAGTCACAGAAAGATATACAAACACTCCTCATGCATTGTCATTTGTAGAAAACGTTAAGGGATCAAATAATGCTTAGTAGTTTTTGCTATGAGATTTGCAAGAAAAGTATACAGACCTTCTAAGGAAATGATTCCTAGGATCGTTTCTGCTAAAATTGTCCTTATAAATAAGTTCACAACACACTTCCAGATGGCGGCTGGGAGTTGTGCTTTGCTGATGGAGTTTGATTTCTTGATATTAGGAGGCAAGTGCTGTCTTTATGAAAAATAAAAAATAAAAAAAAACATTTGAAAATATGAGATGAAGTCATGGAAATTGAAGAGAGATTTTACAACAAGGCTGCCATTGCTGCAGATGGAAGGCAGAACTGCCCGGTAAGGTTACATGGCTTAACATAATGGAACGCTGCATACATAAGCATCCCCACTTGAAAATGAAACACAATCACATGGAAATAATAAATGACTATAATCACAAAAGATTATTTTCCTTCAAGATAAAAAAAACACAAGTTATGGAAAAGTACAGTTTCGATAGATTAATACAAAAGACATAGTGCAAACCAGGTAGATCCAATGCTACAAATGAAAATAAAATGAGTTAAAAGATTATCTTTTGAAACATCAGAAAATGGAGGAAAACAATACAGACTCTGAATGAATCTTGTACAAATGCCTATCATGTGTGTTCTCTGTAAACATCCATCTCAGTACTCAAATTTGGGAATTGATTTCATTTATTTAAAATTTCTTAGTTTATATGAATATTTTTTCTACTTTGCCCAACTGCTTCGATGCAAATTGGATCCAACATAAATTTATGAAAACATCGTCTGATACTTATCATCCATATTGTATTACTTTCTTCTTACTTCTTTTTCTGTCTGCCACAAACCCATGAGTCATAATTTAGAAAATATCATTCCTAAAATTATAGTGGTTACTCTGGGCCCTAACCATAATTTGAATATTAATCTGGCTTCTCCAGAATTTCTTTGTCCTTCCCCCCCTGTTGTATCTTTAATCCTCCTCATAACTGGGCCTTCTACTGACTAAGCTGAACATGCTATGGTATTAAAAAGAAAATATAGCTTAATACATATTCTGCAATAAGAAAACATATACTATGTCAAAAATCTCATTGCAAAGGGCTATTAGGAAATTCTTGGTGCCTTTTGAGCATGGGTAACATTTTTCACATGAAAATTATATCTCATTAGCCATATATTTTAGATTGAAAAATTATTAAAATATTTAAACTAATTGAGAATAGGGTACCAATTAGGAATACTTGATAAGGGAGAAACAAGTGTCAGTGCTAGCAAGAAAAATTTGTCATTATGTCTTTATTAATAAGTGATAATCGGTTCTTTTATTAAACTACACTTTTATCACCTAGCAACTGTGATTTGGAGACTGAATAGGACCCCACAAATAGAAATTGTAAGACAT
Organism: Lophiomys imhausi; assembly: GCA_907164525.1. Taxonomy (NCBI): domain Eukaryota; kingdom Metazoa; phylum Chordata; class Mammalia; order Rodentia; family Muridae; genus Lophiomys; species Lophiomys imhausi. The sequence goes on from CAJQZJ010034004.1 coordinate 2,510,593, forward strand.
AGCTTCGGAATAATGATAGTACTGTATTCAGGTGCTACCCCTACAAAAGTACATATGTTATATTTATGTTGCAGAAGAATAGTTAAGTTGTTGCAATTTCTGGATAAATTTTGGAATCATCTGGAAAATATTGAAACACACCAGTATCTAAATTTCTCTCTGGTTAAAATGATTAGAATACCATGATGGAAGGCTGGGCCTGATCAGTAGTTTTTCAATACACTTTCTGATGATGATTATTTTGATGCAATCGATACTAGTTTTAACCTCATGCATGATTCTGCATCACTCCTTTTGAGCTTCCCAGATGTTAGAATATCCTTTCACTTGCATTAAAAAGCATACCAACCAAGACTCTTAAAAGTGTGTTGCAAGTTAGTATGAATGTTGAGTCAGATATAGACCTTTAAACTCATGGAGATGGTTAGATAGTAGAATGTTAAAGTCAGGGGCCAAATTTGTATAAACTGGACATTGGGAAGGTATACTGGGCCATTTAACTCTCATAAATGTGGCATATTTATATCTGTTGTTTTGTATAGTATTTACTGTTATAAGAGAAGGAACCATCTGTTGGACTGAAAGGGGAAACTGCTGGGGGGAAGAGGGTGGAAGGGCGGGATAGGAAGGGGGAATAGGGAAGGGTTTGTGACTGAGATGTAACTTGAAGAAAAAAAATAAAGTATTTAAAAAAAAAAGCATAACAACCAGCATTTAAAAAGGAAGACTTGAGCCTTCAAGCAAAAGCCATTTTTGTTACTATTTCTTTCATTATGGAATTTATAACAATTTTTGTAAAATGCATTATTTTTCTCCATTTCCAAAAAAATGTTAAAAACAAAACACAGCAAATCTAATAATAATGTACAAAGTGCCTAGACTCAAATAACACTCCAAATAGAATTTCATTTCTTTTCCTCTCTTCTGTTCTCACTGAATAAAGCTATGTAACCAGTTAAAATCTAATTTTATGATAATAAATGCTACTTAAGGATAGAAGAGATCCCAGTCGTGAACACACACACACACTGACCCTTCGTTTCCCTGTAGACATTTGGAAGTTGTCAGCAGTAGCACAATGACAGTTCTAATTATTAAAATTACCCTTGTGTGGAGAGTACCTTAGAATAAGATGCTGACAGGCATGCAATATGTTAACTGTGTGACAATCTTCTCTTTTAAAAATAAATGCAATTCTGAGGAATATTCCACTGGCCTTCATCAAAACACCTTCAGCACCCCAGTGACATTGACCTTCTCACACATTCCCATGGAAGTACCAATAAATTCTTATTCCATAAGGAGTACTGCACCACCAAGATGTTTTTTATTATTACATTTGTTCAAAAAATTCCATTTAACTCCAACTACAAAGTGTTTTGTTCTCTGGTTTTTGTTTTATATAATAACATTTTTAGAAATTCTCAAGTAATTTATGGTATCATAGACATGTTGTGATTAAAATCCTATAAATTTAAAAATGTGTCAAAAATGTATTCCTTTTAATCCCGAGTAGAGTTAAACTTTAAAATACCTACTATGAGTGATATTAGGTTTATATTTTAATGTACCTGCATAGAGGGATAATTATTCTACACAATTCTAATTTAAGCACATTTATTGTCTAGCACAGACCACTCTAGATAGCAGAAAATGTCAGACAGACCAAAGCTACAGTGTCAAAAAGAGAAAGATGTGGTTTAAATTGCTTCAAGAAGAACCAGGAAGTCTCCAGTTACCTAGAAACAACTTTGAAATCAGTATATAATAAAGCGATGAAGGGAACAAGCTGATCTAACTTGTTTTGTTTAAAAAAAAAAAATGAGTCGGGGGCTGGGGCTTTGTATGTGGCTCAGTGAATAGAGTACTTCACTCGCATATGCAAAGCTTTGGTTTGATGCCCAGCATTTCATAAAACAGGGAGAGATGTTGCACACCCATGAACCTCGACAGCTCTGAGGGTAGAAACAGAAGGATCATAAAACTCAAGGTTTATCCTTCCATCCATACTAAGTTTGAGGCTAACCTGGGTTACATAAAACCCGATTTTTAAAAGGTAATTGTTTTCTATGAATCCTAGTTTTGTAATACTTGTAGTTGTCCTGATTCCGTATCTACCATGTGAGAACTGACCATCTTTGAAAATAGACAGATACAAACAGACAGCTATAGAAATTCCCTGCAAGCTCCATATGCCATGGAAGTGGCCAACATTCCCTCAGACACAGGAAAGCCCCAGGCCAAATACTAGTACTCATGCTTCGGTCAAATGCAGGCTTCCTTCATAACCCTGTCAGAAGAAGTAATTAAATATTTGAGTTTTTTTTTTTTTAATGCCACCCCTTCCAGCTCTTAGGAAAGTTTCTGTTGGGCCAGATAACTTTTTCTGTCATTACATTTCCCTGGGTGAAAATCAGTACTGAATATAAATTAAAAGTATATGATTCTATGGGGTCTATATTATGGGTCTTGTACTCAGATACAATGCCAAGTAGTTTTGACTTTGTTTGCATATGTGTGTGTGTGTGTGTGTGTGTGTGTGTGTGTGTGTGTGTGTGTGTTTGATATGAAGGATATCAGGAAAAATTCACACAGACACTGTGCATGCTAAATTACTTTTACGCAATAAAATCTGTTGGTATGGGACATTCAAATCAAAAATACAATTTAATTTGGAAATAACAGACAAAATGTCCTTTCATTTGAATTTTGAAAGAAACAAGCTGATTATTTAAGTATTTTTACAAAATTTAGATGGGTGGGATAACCCGTATTTCATCCCTTCAATCCTCAGAAGCAACTCACAATGGAGGAGTAATACTCAGCATGATAAATTCCAAGCACTCAATGAGGGAGTACTTTCAGCACTCAGGTCATACCACTGTAAATATCTAATAACTTCTACCCAGCCTCAGAGTTACAAGGATACCTTACTGAAAGGGAAAGGGAAAAAAGGGAAATGGAAAGGAGAGGGGAGAGAGGAAGGGAGGGGGAGGGGGAGGGAGAGGGAGAGAGAGGGGGAGGGGGGACAGGGAGAAGGAGAGGAGAGGGGAAAGGAATGGGGAAAGGAAAGGAAAGGAAAGAGGAAAAGAAAGGGGAAAGGAAAAGGAAAGGGAAAGAGAAGAAGAGAAGAGAAGAGAAAAAAGAAAAGAAAGAAAAGCAAAGCTAGCATATTCCTGTATCCCCTTACTACCCAAATGTCTGGCTGCTTGAAGCCATTTTAGCATTTAGTACAGGTCTACTAGGAACCAGATGGGTTTCTGAATTCTGACAAAAAAAAAAAATCACTTGAAGGTGTCTCAATGGAACTGAAGCTGTAATGAGGGGGATGGTCCCCTCTCAAGAGGTCACACCTGCTAAAGCCATTCCCCTCAGGTTGGTAGACCAGAGGAAACACAATACCTCCATGATCTGGCTTTAGGACTTCTAAAGCAGTCTCAATACATTAACACAGCTCTGGAAATCAAATGACTTCTGCAAGGAATTGAACCCAGAACACCTCACTGTTCTGCAAGGATTAAATGAGATTATGTATGTCCAAGTTTGCCATAGTAAATATCGGAGTGTTTCCTTCTCTTTCTCCACCTTCTCTCCACTTTCCTTATTTGTGGGCCACGATGTCCTTATTTAGCTTAGTTTATTGTCAGTTTACAAATAGGAGAGGAAATGAAAATTGAGAGATCAAGTACCATTTCTTTAAATGGCATTGTGATGAATGTTGAAATAGGCATTTAGAAAAGCCAGTCTGATCACATCACACCAATTTCTGTCCTATAAAATGTGCCCCAGCCTTGTTTTCACCTGCTGAATTCTTATTAAGAACAAAGCAGCAGACCTCACTAAGCCTGATACCCTGTTGCCTCAGAACTTTGAATGGATCTTCCTTGTTGGTTTTCTTTCTGTAATCTGGATTTGAAACTGAAACCTGCATTCTACCTTTCATAGGAGAGTGTAGGCTGCTGTTTTTATTTTTGCTTCCTTTGTTTTCTGTTTGGGGTGGTTGTTTGTTCGTTTGTTTTCCTCCTCATCAAATGAAATAATAATGATGATTTAGGAAGAAAAATAAGAAAAAGAAAAAAGAAAACAAAAGACACTATCTATAATTCTGCCTCTTAAAGAATGATTAATACAGTTTTGTTCTTTGGCTTTCTATACTTTTTTTTTTATAAGTACTTTATTTTTTTTCTTCAAGTTACATCTCAGTCACAAACCCTTCCCTATTCCCCCTTCCTGTCCCACCCTTCCACCCTCTTCCCCCCCACCAACAGCTTCTCTTTTCATTCCAACAAATGGTTCTTTCTCTTATAACAGTAAATTCTTTCTATACAAAACAGCAGAATTAAATATGCCACATTTATGAGAGTTAAATGGCCCAGTATACCTTCCCAATGTCCAGTTCATACATATTTGGCCCCTGACTTTAACCTTCTACCTTCTAACCATCTCCATGAGTTTAAAGTTCTATAACTGACTTAGCTTTCAGACTAACTTGCATCACTATTATAACCATCTTCTTAGATCTAGAACGCCCTCTTAATTCCTAAACAACTCAAAATTTAGCTATGAGACTCAAGCTGTCTATTCTTCAACCACCTCAGAGAGCTGAGAAGGATAAATATATCTGA
>CAJQZJ010034004.1:2538913-2550784 GCA_907164525.1 Lophiomys imhausi
AAGTTAAGAAAACATCTTTGAATGCCATATTCTGCAGATCTCTTGAGATTTTTGAAGATGCCCTATCTATCTCTTATATTTGTTTTCTTAACTTAAGATTTTTTGATATCGAGACATGTCAGCTTCCTGCTGTTCTTAAGGTAGAGTTGCAGGTCTCTGGCTTGGCTAACCAGGCTTGACTTATCTCAACCTTTCCTATGTCTACAACTTATCAGTTGCAATCTATCTTTGCTACTTTTGCTCCAACTACATGGATTTATTCATTTTACAGACAAATAGTTCTTGATTCTGGGGTTTTTTTTGGGGGGGATGGGGTTCTTCTATCTTTCCTAGAGTACATTTTCCAATTATTTACATGGTTTTATACACACACACCATCATTCAGTGATACGTCCAGCTTCCATTTTTAAGATATTTTTAATATATTATTCCTCATATCTTAATGTCTATGAGTACAGAAACTATGGCCATTTGCACTGTGTAACGTACATTAGTTCTTAATATTTGTTGCACAAATAAGTGAGTAAACTGTATAAACCATAATTTGAATATTTTCAAGAATGCTAATAGCTGTCTACTTTTATTCATTACATATTGACATCTGAGCACCTATGCATCTATTTCTGTATTTATAGATACAGCCATTCAAACATATCTTGAGTGTGGTGGTGGAAACTAGGTCCTTGAAGATTCCTATTATGTCTCATGGTCCTCACTTTATTTGTGTGGAAAATGAACACATGAATGTGAAGAGACTTGTCAAGGGTCATAGCCAGAAAACAAGGGCTAGTAATTAACACAAGGAAATTTTATTCTAGGACCAAATGTTTTAATCATCCTGCAAGACTTTTTAAAATAAGCATTGATTCCTTTTCATCTATACTTTAGCAAAGAACTATCAAATAACAAAGTAATGCTATCAATGCTATTATTAGTATAGTCACAAATGCCTTCAATATAATGTAATGTTAATAGTTATCAAAATATGTGATGTAGAAACTTGAAGTTCCTAAACCTTAAAATAATCATGACAAAAATTAGACATTTATTTTAATTATTATTTTTATTTAATAACCAATTCACTAATTATTTCAAACTGTTCCAAGCTCATTAGCTAAGAGTAAAATAAATATAATCTGCAACTGCTAATATAGTGTCCTGCCAAATCATACTACTTGCAATTGTCCTACAATTTTTCTTTTAAGATTTATTTATTTAATGTATATGAGTGCTCTATCTGCATGTACACTTGCATGCCAGAAGAGGGCATCAGATCCCAGTATGGATGGTCGTGAGCTACTACATGGTTCCTAGGAATTTAACTCAGGACCTCTGAAAGGGCAGCCAGCACTCTTAACCGCAGAGCCATCTCTCCAGCCCTGCCCTAGAACTTTTGATGAGAGAATTAAAATAATAGTTAAGAAGTCTCTGTTTAGTTTCAATGTTCGTTGCTTTGATATACTTTTATTTTGTCAAATACTTGGAATTAATTTGTCTCCCTTGGAACTCTTGTTGATGTAACTTTTGGCAGTAGCTTAGTGTAGCATTTTACTGGACAGAGCCAGCTTTTGTTTCCTGTACACATCATCTTTTTCCATAGTGTCAATTTTACCAAGCTAAAGTATGTCCTATATCCTGAAATTTAATAAAGCATCTATCTTCAAATTTTCATGTTTTGATGTTTAATCTTTAATCCAAACAAGCTACATATAAGGTAAAGCAGCCCTTTGCTCTTCATTGTTAATTGATTTCTTTTCTTTTTTCTTAAGATTTATTTATGTATTATATGAGCGCTCTGTTTGCATGTTGGCCTGTATGACAAAAGGCGTCCCCAGATCTTGTTATAGATGGTGGTGAGCCACCATGAGGTCATTGGGAAATGAACCTACAACCTCCAGAAGAGCAGCCACTGCTCTTAACTGCTGAGTCATGACAGTCCCGTTTAGCTCCTGTGGAATCCCAAATCAGAAGGCCAGGTATGTTGCCTATATGTAATCCAAATTCTCAGGAGACAGACAGAGGAGCACTTCAAATTAGAGGCCAATCTCACTAAGAGCAAGACCAGGGGTGAGTTGGCACAAAGTCTGACAAACTGAGCTGGATCCCTAGGACCTACATTGTGGAAAGAAAGAACCGACTTGCTCAAGTTGTCTATAAACTCTCCATATGTTCAATGGTACACCCACACATGTGTGGATGGATGTGTGCACACACACTAATAAATAGATAAATGTAGGAAAGAAGAAGAAAGCAGGAGGGAGGGACTTATTGTAGTCATCTTGAAATTTGTCCTATTTCTCACCTTACCCTCAATGTGCAGACAGATTTCTCTTGTGAAAAATAGCATTAACCTTTTGTGCATCTTATATCTGTTATATAGATGAAGAGATTTAAGACCTATTCACCTTCAAAACTGAGTTTGTTCTCTAACTCTGACAAGGTGTTGTTTTGCCTAGAATATTGTATAAGGTATTTGTTTTATGCAACTATTTATGGCGAATTTTCTTCTTTCTTTCTTTCTCTTTTCAAATAAGCTCTCACTCAAGTTCAAGCTGGCCTCAAGCTCAACATATAGTTGAATATGGGATTCCATCCATCATTCAAGTTTCATATGGAGTTAGCATCAAACCTAGATCATTGTATTTACTGTGTACGCACCCTAGAAACTTAGCTATGTCCCTACTTGGTGATTTTTCTAATGAGAAAGGAAATAAAGAAGTGTGATGTCTTTCCAGTAAGCACAGTCCTTCTCTGTTTGCAGAAAATGTTCTTACCTAGCTTAAAATAAATAAATGTGTCTATAAATAATTGTTGGTATTTTTATCTCTTTCTACCATCACACATCTAAGTATACTTTTATAATAGATTACTCTTGTTGGCTGTCTTTGATGAAAAAGTAGCCACCTGTGTTTGCTACTCCCTATTGTTTGATCTTCCTCTATATAAAAGATAAAAATACACAAAGGTTAATGTTATTTTTGGCAAGAGGAATTTGTCTGTACACTGAAGGTAAGGTAGAAAATATGACAAAATTCAAAATGATTACAAGTCCCTCACTCCTGCTTTCTTCTTCCTATATTTATTTGTATGTTTGTTTTGTGTGTGTGTGTGTGTGTGTGTGTGTGTTTGTGTGTGTGTGTGTGCGTGTGTGCGTGTACATTGTGAGTGTACCATCAAAACACTATAATCTCTTAGGTGGTCATTCCAGCCTATTCTGACTTCAACCTTCATCACTTCAACCATTTTTCTCTATGATCCATCCTCAACACAGGTTGAAATATCATCTTACATGAACTCCAAGTCATCATATCCCTCAGTTCACTAATTTTCTGCATCCATTATAAGAAATGTTAAAGTCACCATGACACTTTATAATCCCACCCACCATCTGACATCTGAAGTCCCTAACCCCATCCCTTTGAAGTTCACCCTGTATCATCACTCCCTCTAAACACACTGATTTTCTAGTTGTCCCCACATTAGGGACTTTTCTGCTGGTTGCTTCTCCTTCCTGGTTAGACTTCCCCTCTCTCAGTGCTTCCTTCTGAGAGGACTTTCCCCACCCCTCATTTTAAACTATGCTCTTACCCTACTACTCCTATTTTTCCCATTTGGTGTTTCCTCTTCTTCTATGGAAAACTGCCTATCACCTAATAGTATTATCATATTAAAATAAACAAAGGGAGAAAATAATGTTAAGGAGACAGGAAATACTCCCTCTTTAGAAACCTTCATTGTAGTTAAACTGACAGACTTAATTCAAAAGATATTCAAGTAACCAATGATTCAGAGAACTCTATGAAGTACTGAGTATTTGTGTCTATGTGGGACATAAAGTCTTTGGAGTACAGCAAAGGGAAATAAATAAGATAGCAATGATAAGAACATACAATTTTGTCAATAAAATAACTTTCTCCACTTCCTGACATAGATGTATTTGCAGTCTCTATCCTAACACTGAATTACTGACTTACATTTAATTAGATAATAGATTCTGTACATTTGCACTTCCTGTAAAATAAAAGACCATCATTTTGACCTTTTTAATTGACTTAATCTGCCAAGATTCTGACCAAAGTCTGTAACATTTTGACACTACCATTTGCAAAAAGCTTTTATATATTGAAGCTTGATCAAATTGAATAATATATGTGCAGGGACTGGAAATATGTACTTTGCTTAATATACTCAAATTAACATAACTGGACTAGAACCAAAAATGACTGAAAGAGTTACATCTTTTAAAATATACAGATATTAAACAGACCAGTCTTTCACATAAGATACATACAATATATATGTGTGCATTTTTATGATTCCACCAGGAATTATATTAACAGTCAAGAAGTAAGAAAAATTGTTGGAACCCAGAATATGGATTTCAAAGAAATGTCTAACAATAACAAAGTCATTAGGAAAAAACAAGTAATGTATACAAAGAGATAGAAAAAAACTAATTTAAAAGCCCCACTACTGTAGAAGCTTAATATATATTCCTTTGTATATTTATATAGAGGAATTTAATTTTTAAATAATTAATGTATAAAAAGAATATAAACAGTTAAATTTTAAGTTGTTTAGGAATTATAAGGATGTTCTAGGTCTAAGAAGATGTTTTTAAGTTGGTAAAGCAAGTTAGGATGGAAACTTAGTTAGGTATAGAAATTTAAACTCATTTGAGTTAGATAGATAGATAGATAGATAGATAGATAGATAGATAGATAGATAGGTAGGTAGACAGATAGACAGATAGATAATAGAATATTAATACAGTTGCCAAATGCAAATAGACTCCACATTGAAAATGTATGTAATACTTCATAATTTTCATAATTGTAGCCTAATTATTCTTATTGTTTTGTATTGTATTTATTGTTATAAGAAAAAGACCCATTTATTTGACTAAATGGGGAAGCTGTTGGGAGGAAAAAGATACACCTTAAATTAAAAAAAAAGCAGGTAGGAGGGTGAGGGGGAAGAGTGTAGGAGGGTCGAAGTGGGAGAAGAAAGAGGGAAGGGACTATGATTGAGATGTAACTTGAAAAAATAAATAAATGTAATAAAAAAGAATATAATATGAAATCTAATGGAATTATTAAATAGCAAGGGAGGCAAATCTCCTAGTTAGACGTCTCTTCCCATCACATGAAATCTCCACTGGCAGGAATAGGTTGCATTTAATTGAGTTATTGACCAAAGGAAACCCACGTAAATCTCCAAACAAACCACCCTATTGACAACTTTGTTGGTTACTCTACGCAAAGTGATGGGTACAGCCCTATTACTGAAGACAGTATCTGCATAACTGATTGAACATGGAAAAGTCAAGTTGGTGCCTACCCAGAGCCTTCACTTCTACTGACTAGCGTTTAGGGTACTAGACAGGGTATTGAACACTTTAGAGGGGAGAGGTAACACCAAAAAGATATAAACCCTTCAATCTATAATGGTGACCTGCCTATATGATATGCTGATGCTATAGTGCTATAAAAATTGTAAGAGTTGCCAACCATTATCTGACTGAATAAGTCCTCACTCCATGACATGAAATCCATGTCTGGCACTGCTCTTGTGGCCAAGAACTGAGACTAGATAGGTCACGGACCTAGGGGAAATCAAAATACTATTGTTCTACTAAAGAAATGTAGCAATGCAATATATAATGATTCATAGTGACATTCTCCTCTACCTATATATCAGTGTCTTTGGGCAGCCATTATCAGAGAAGCTTTTGCCTGCAATAGAAGTGAACAAATACAGAGATTCACAACTGGAAAATGTGCTTAGAGTGAGAGACCTTAGAACAACTCAGTCCTAAATGGGAAGTCTCCATCAAGTATCTCCCCTCAGGGCTCAGAAAACTTTGCAGAAGAAGAATCAAAAAGATTGCAAGAACCAGTATGGATGGGAGACACTAAGGAAACAATAACCTCCAGACACAACAGGACTGATGCACATAGAAGCTCACAGAGACAGTGGCAGCATTCCCTGAGCCTGAAAAAGTCCAACCCAGATGTAGTCACAAATGGAACGTGGACATGATCTCCCATTCCTAACTGAAGTCTATCTCCAGTTAGCAACTGCTCACGAAAGAATAATTAGTTTTCTCCAATGGAGTATCACTGGGTATACAAACCATGCTTAGGGTAGGCCCCATGCCCAGCAGTAGATTGCCAATTTAAATCAAACTCAGTATTTTTGGAGTTTTGTTGTTGTTTTTTTTTTTGTTTGTTTGTTTTTGTCTCACAATGCTTTGTCTGGGCCTTTTTCCCCCCCATACTGATCTTTTGCTTATATATTATAGTTTCTGATTTTCTGTTTTTATGAGTTTTCTACACGTGCTTGTATCTCTGAGTATTTTTCTGCATGTACTTCTGCGTGTGCATGCATGTGTTTTCCTTTGTTTTGTTGGGGGGGGGGTTGGTTGCTATTATTGTTTCTTTGTTTTACTCCTTGGTTTGCTTGTTTTTTTGTTTGCTTGCTTGCTTGCTATGTTCTATTCTGGTTTGATTGGGCCTTTTTGGAAAAAGATATTTGCCTGTTTTTTTTCCTAAAGAGAGAGAAAAAGGATGTGAAGTAGGATGAGTGAGGAGGTGGGGAGGACCTGGGAGGAGATGAGGGAAGGGAACCCATGATCAAAATATGTTTTATAAAAAATAAATTTCCAATTTCCAAAAAAAAAGGTTGATAAAAGAAAGAAATAGTCAAACTTGAGCCCCAGATCGAGCTCTAGTTACTGATCTTCTCCTGCCCTGATGCAGTGTAGTCAATACTCTACAACAACAACAAAAATGTAAAGAAAGGAAGAAAGAAGGAAGGAAGGAAAAGGGGAAGAAAGAAGGAAGAGAAGAAAGAAGGAAGCAAGCAAGCAAACAAACTTGGTATATCCTTTTAAGTACATGTATAGTATTTATAAATTATCTCAAGGAAGTTCCAAGAAAGAAAACAGATGAGAAATAAAATTCATACAACAGCACCGCCCTATAGCTTACTGTGTTAAGATAATCTCTTGTATAAAATTCTAGTGCACTTTCAAGAAAGTTTGATTTAAAAGGTAATGATTGCCATGCAGGCAAATCTAGTCTCCAAAGCAGGGAATAGATATGCAAGCACATATTAGTAAGAGGCATATTTTAGAAAAAGTTTCTTTTCTGCCAGTTGTGTTTAAAAGGTAATGGTTATTGCAATGTTGAACACATAGAAGTACAAAATGACTAGGACTGAGAAAAGAGTCTACAATGTGTGTTATTCACTTTTGTCTCCACATCATGTCTAACTCCCTGTTCATTGATTGAAGAATTTGCTTCTTTCCCATTCCAGATCTCCTTTCTATCTCATTGCATGCCCATAATATTGGTGACATTACCTGTGACCACCCACCCGAAAACTGACCTTTCAGGTCCTTGCCTGTCAGCATTGATTACCTCTCTTCCTTCTCCACAAAGTCAAACCCTGCACTGTGTTTCTTACCAATGGTACATTTAAAAATCCCCATTTTAGCCTTTCAGTCACTGACCACCATGTGGTTTTCTCCCATTTCCCTTGCAGCTGCACTCTTGATCAGCCTCTGTTTGATTAATCTACCATGGTGTCTTAACTGTTGCCTGCCCTACTGTCCATGGACACACTCTTATAGTCTGCCCAGCACACAACTTTCTGTCATTACAGTCATTGCTCACGAATGCACTCAGTCCTTTCCTTTTCTCTCTGCCCCACCTGCCTGGCCAAACCTCATGCCCAGTTCAACTGTATTCTTTGTTTTCTTGTAATTTAAATATAAAATGAATTATAATGCAAAAATATTTATTGATCGGATAGCCACATTTCACTTTACACTTATAAGTTTTAACCCAAATTGAAGTCTTCATGTAACTTTTACATTTTCCAAATGTGATTAGAATCCTTTTGCTCACTTAATACTTTATATTGTAAGGTATCACATTATTTCCAATGTCCTCCAACAAAAGCATACATCCTGTTACTTTAGCAAATATTTTCAGCTAGTACTATCTGAAAAAAAATTCAAGCAACAATTTTTTTCACTCTCTGACCTCCAGCTATGCATATAGCACGTTAGAAATCATTTTCTTTACTTTGTATCTTTCCTAGGAGAATGAAATATCACCTGATCCTCTAAAGCTAAATCAGTTTGAGCTACAGCTTTTAACTGTTCTGATCCAGGGGACTGTATTTCATCAGCTGTGTTCTACTTACCTGCCTTACCCATTTCTTATTTTTAAAAAAACATTACCAGTTGTCTTAGTCATTAGAGAGTGGTCAAGCCAGGCCCAGTGTCTCTCTTTCTCTTCCTGATGCCTATGGATCCAAATGTAGAAGTCTCAGCTACTTCTCCCTTAAAACTGTAAGCAAGGTCCAATTAAATTCTTTCTTTTTAAGAGTTGCTGTGGTCATGGCATATCTTCACAGCAATAGAATAGAACAACTGGCTTGGGCTTCTAAAACCTCAAAGCACACCCAGTGACACACTTCCTCCAACAAGGCTGCACCTATTCCAGCAAGACCACACCCCCTAATCCTTCTCAACTAGTGCTACTCCCTAATGACTAAGCATTCAAATATAATAAATAATTATTTATTTAAACAATAAATTATTTTTAAAATAATAAGCCTAAGGGGCCATTCTTATTCAAACCACCAACCAGCCATTCTATACATATGTTTAATTGCTTGTACCTCGATGAGAAAAAAAATATTGGTATCACATCCTTTTTTGGGTCCCATTTTAATCTTTAATGAGTTCCACCAAAGTTAGGAGCTCATCTATCTTATTCACTATGGTAATTCCAGTAATGAAAAAGCTTCACATAATATAGCCATTAATTATGTGGTGGATATAGTCATTATTATATATGTGGTGAATATTGCTATGAAAATGTATGAATATATGAATTGTAACTACATAATGGCTAATTGAGGAAAGTCATTGTTTTCTGTAAGCCAGTATTTGCAGTAAAGAACAGTAGGAAGATGTTACTAGCTACTCAAAGTAGATGAGTTTCTATTTTATGAAAAATCAAGCAAAAGCCATGCCTGTTGGTCAAATGATAGTGAATTAATAGAAAACAGATTCTTTGACAATCAGAATTGTTGAATACACAGTAAACCTCATGCTGGAAGCATCAACAGTGAAAAACACTCCAGATCATTCACTGTCATCATGATTTTGCAAATAACAATGTTCACCTCAGAAAGAAAAGACTTCTTAAAATTTCATCAATAGTAAAGGGTGGGTTTCAGACTAGAGAATGTCTGCCCAACTCCAAAGCACACATTATTTGTATAATTCTATATAATCTCCTGTGTATTTTTTTCTTTTTTCAAAATAAATTAAAAGTTACTGCTTTTTCAACTTGATTATGACACCGTTCACTACATATACCGTGTTGGGAGACAGAAATCTGTTTCTAACTTTTCACTTTTACAGGCCAAGTCCTGATTCCTCCTCTATATTAATCTGCTTTTTGGACACAACTGTATGGGAACAAAAGTAAGAAATGGGAAAGGTGGTAATACGGACTCAATGTCTGGAAGACCGTTGATAAAAGTTCTGACTCCAGATCTTAGTGAATGACTGAACTGGAAATGTATGTGTGGCATTTGAAAATGATTTGACTCAGTTACCTGGGCTAGATCATAGATCTTTATTTCATCTCTGATAAGTACATCATTTGTTGCTACTGAATTTTCATCATCAAACCGTGGCTCTACCTTTCACATTTTGTTTCACTCAGCACTTTGGTTCTATTCACTTATGTTTTATTGCCATTTTTATTTAGTGCAGGATTTGATTAATGAGTCCATACATTCTACATGGTGTCACTTTGAAATTTATATATGCTCAAATTCATGTCTAATTGGTAAACATATGTTTTCGATGTCTCTGCTTCAGGAAAAAAATAAAACCAACAACAACATGGTAATGTCTAAAGAACCCTGCAAAAGTCCTATTTTTCATGATCATGTATTGGTAGGAGTGATATTATGAAAATGACCATACTAACAGAAGCAATCTACAAATTAAATTCAATCCCTATAGATATTCCAACACAGTTAAATAGAGAAATTGAAAAATAAGCTGGAACTTCATGTGGAAACATAGTCTCTTTTTGTATATTTTTTCAGGGTCTCCTTGCTCCACTCTGCCACTAAATGTGGCCAAGGATATTCAGTACTTCAGCTTGGTTTCTCATAATAGACTTTCAAGGAGGAATATATTGAAAGTACTGACTTGTTTCCCTTCTGAAGGCCTCAGGTCTTCTTGTACAGATGAACCTTTCTCTTGGGGGAACATACCCTGTGGATGGAGATTCTTGAGAGTAAACATTTTGACTAATACGTTCTAATACAGGTCAAAACCTGATCGTAGCTCTAAGATGGCATAACCACAGGCCAATATGAGCCATCATTTTCTTGCTTCAGAACTTTTACACTCCAACTGAGACAAGGAAGAGTAGGATATCTTAAACAACTTCTTCCCCTGGAAACATATTTAAGCTTTAATTTGACTGATATCCTATTTACACATCTGTAAAAGATGTGATTCACTTCCACTTATGGCATCTAAGCTTCTTGACAAAAATAAACACTAGCAGTAACATATTAATTCTTAATAACTGGACATGTGAAATGAACAGAAATAAATCTGGGTTCCTTTCTCCTAAAATATTATCATAGGACACTAGATCTAAACTCATTTTCTTTTCCTGATAAATCTCTCCATTATTAATATTCCCCTGTTTATATATGTATCGTGTTTCCTTCTTGTCTTAATTGTGAATAATACTTTAAATGTACTAAGTAGTGTCATTAAAATGTTGTTTTCCACTGACAGGGCTAGAGTATATAAATGAATAATCAAATTCTATAGTCCTTAATGATATCAATAAATCGCATTAAAGCCAACTGTAATGTGTAAGAACTTGTTAATTTGAGTTTGGGTTCTTTCAACAAAAATCTTTTTTATATATGTCTAGTATTCATTAGCATCATCTAACATTTTTAAACTGGCTCTTTGGGCTCTTAAATTACAAACATTTATCTATGTAATACATAGTAATCAAGTAGTTGTCCTATACTAAAATATATAACATATCCTCCTGAAATTTTTAAGAAGTGATAGTCAATTGCTGAAGAGAATGCTGAAAGAATGAAAAAGTCAGAGGATGGGGAGATTGCTGTGAAATGCATCTTGTACACATAACCAGGCTATGTAGTCATGAACTCACAGCAGCTTAACTTTACCTGAACAACACCTACACAAGATCAGTGGACACTCTTCAGATCTCCAACTTCTTTTGGCTTTGTGGACTGCAACACTCTTCTTTCTACTGGGCTGATTCCACTCCCTATTAACAGCTTTCCTTTACAGGTATCCCACTGCTCTGGTATCTCCAACATCTTGAGGTCTCCAATGTAATCCAAGCTTCAACTTCATGACTTCACATGGTGGCCTCCTCTCTGGGCCTCCAAGTAGGGACACCCCTAGCTCATTCCCGGACTCTGCACCTTTCTTCAGTAGCGGAGAGAAATTCCATAACCTTTTTTTTTTCTATTCTTGATTATAAATTCAGAGCCACATACACAAAGCTGCCAAGTTCTGCTGTTTGCTGGGACTGGAACATGGCCTCCTTGTTTTATTACATATTCACCTGTCTGCATGCCTGTCTCCTGAGTGCTGGGATTAAAGATATGTACCTCGCCAAGCCTGGACCTTAGCTTTTCTTTAATTCTTTTTTATTATGGATCTTTTATACAGAAAAGCATATGTCACACCATCTCAACATCTGAAGCAAAGGCCTGTGTCTTCCGAGTCTCAGGATCCAGATCACAGTTGTGCTCTCCATTCCGAGT
>CAJQZJ010034004.1:2557933-2570137 GCA_907164525.1 Lophiomys imhausi
AGAGAGAGAGAGAGAGAGAGAGAGAGAGAGAGAGAGAGAGAGAGAGAGAGAAATATAAGTATAAGACTATGTGCCTGATTTCAGTGTTTTCCCCACTCATTCACAGTGCATTCAGTTGCTACCTGAAAACATTTGGAAGTAAACATTTTTATTAAAATCATTAAAAATGAAATTGAATCAGGCACACAGACAGCTATATATAGGTCAGTTAAAGGCGAGCACAGAGCTGGAAGAGAAGCCTCCACTGAGTAGGGCAGACAGCACCTACCAAAAACATAGATATTCTATTAATACTGCAAAAATCACCAGCAATCATAATGACAGAAAACATTTAAGTGATTCTGATATGTCATGCATCCTTTCTTAGTCCCTTACAATTGGCTTTCCTATAAATCCTATATCATAGACATAGTTTTAATTTTACGTTTATATATGTATGTGCAGGTATGTGTGTATATGCTTGTGTAGAAGTTAGAGAGCAATATCAGGCATCTTTTCATGACTCTTCCTAACCTTATGTTTTTTGAGGCAGGGTCTCTCATTCATCCTGGAGTTGCTGTTTCAGCTCAACTGGTTAGTCAGACTCCAGGATCCTCCTCTCTGCCCTCCATACAGGAGATGCCATTAGAGATGCTCACACCAGCAACAGGGTTTTAAGTTTGCACTGGGGAGTCAAAGTCAGGCTGTCATGCTCACACAGCAAGCATTGCATATTCAAAGCCATTTTCCTAGCTCAAGAGATATCTGAATATGTCTACTGTAGAAATGGAGTTTGGAGCATGGATAAAGATTTAAAGCTGTGTTTGATGATTTTACCCACAGTTGCTTATTGTCATAGCCATAAAATGTGAAAAGATTCTTTACTGTCCACACAGGGTCTGTCTGTAACTTGATTCAGTATATGGTTTATATGTTGTAAAGAAGTCAGCTTCAGGGGCAGTGGAAACTGTTGCTCAGTGGATAAAACATTTCATACACATGCCTGAAGACCAGATATTTTTTTAAATGTTTATTTATTACTTCAAGTTATACCTTCATTAAAGTGTCCTCTTTCCATCCCTCCCAGTTCCATCCTCCCACCCTCTCCACCCTGTTCTACCCATCCCACTCCTCTGATGTGGAATGTCCCTACATATCAGCCTCTCTCAGTTCAACAGTCATATGTGGGCTAAGAGCTTTCTCTTGCACTGGGGGCCTACATGGTAGCACCCCTAGGGCAAATTGTCACATTAATAGGTAACAAAGTCTATGTTCCTGATCCTTTTGGTGTGTTGGATGTATGATAGTTATCCTGTACTATATGGCTAAAATCCAATTATAAGTGACTAGATGCCATGTGCATCCTTCTAAGTCTGAGTTAGCTCACTCAGAATGAGTTTTTCTAGTTCCATTTATTTGGTTGTGAATTGCAAGATTTTCTTATTTCTTTTTTTTTTTTTTTTTTTGGATTTTAACAAGCCTTGGCCTGAATTGTGCAATCCTAGCCCATCTAAGCTAGCTCTTAATTATATTACCCAAATATGACCCCATATATACATATGTCCCCTTGGACTGCCATTCTCCACGATATGCCGATGTTCCTGGCCATGTGGAATGAGGTTCGTTTTTCTAACCCATGGTGTGTGCCTCCTTCCTGCTGCTCCTGGCTGGAATTCCTTTTTTTCTCTGTCTCAAGCACAGGCTTCCTACTCTAATCTAAGGAAGTCCCACCTTGCTCTGTCTTTGCCCAATCTCAGGCCTCAGCATTTTATTTAACCAATCAGAGTTAGTTAAGTAACAGACAGCAAGCAGGACCAATTAATTAACATTTAGAATGCTTAACACTACCCCAACAATTCCCTCCTTTTGTCTAATAAAAAGGCTAATTTTTAACTCATATAGTAATAAAGATAAGAACAAATATGAAACAATCAAGAAAAACATATGTAAAAGTTATGTGCCTAATGCTTAGCCTATTTGTATCAGGCAATCTTGAAGAAGAAAAAAAATCATCTATTGATCTTGGTGGGTCTAAAGTTCTGAACCTAAATAATTTCTATCATATCCTATATTTCCTAAACAACTCAAGTTCAATTGAAATTTTATAACTATTATGCCTTCAACCCATCAAAGACATAAGAAGGGATAAAGTTATTATTTGAGTGAGTAGGAAGCACAAAAGAACAGCTTCCAAAAAGAAAAAAATAACAGTTTGCTTCCTATACAGTCCCAAATATCTCTCCATACCGTTGGAGCATCATCTTCAGCCTTCTGGCCAAGCACTTTTCACAGACTAAATTGTGCAGCAGGAAATAAGGATTTTCCCATTCTGTCTCTGCAGAATCAGGACATCGACTTACCTGCATTTAAGCTCTTGTCCATCTTTGGACTGTGTATAGTCTGTTGAGAGAGCAGGGACATGTTTGCCCAATAGGAATTATCTCATGATGGGAGATTTCTTTTTGATGCTCATTGTCTTCTTCCAAGTCAAATGAGAGCTGTCAGGAGCTGACTGTCTTAAGTCAAACAATTCTTAAAATAATAAAAACATCTTTAAATGCCATTTTCTGTATGCCTCTGAGGGTTTTGAAGACATCTATCGATTTATTTGGTTTTCTTATTTCTGATAGCTGAGCAGTATTCCATTGTGTAAATGTGACACATTTTTTTTATCCATTCTTAAGTTGAGGGACATCTGGGTTGTTTCCAGTTTCTAGCCATTAAAAATAAAGCTCCTATGAACATAGTTGAGGAGGTGTCCTTGTAGATTGGTGAGGAATCGTTTGGGTGGATACCCAGAAGTCATATGGCTGGGTCTTGAGGTAGAGCTATTCCAAGTTTTCTAAGATATCACTAGACTGATTTCCATAGTGGTTTTACAAGTATGTACTCCCACCAGCAATGGAGGAGGGTTCCCCTTTCTCCACACCCTCGCCAGCATGTGCTGTCATTTGAGTTTTTGATCTTAGCCATTCTGACAGGTGTGAGATGAATCTCAGGGTTGTCTTAAGTTGCATTTCTCTGATGATTAAGGATGCTGAGTATTTCTTCAAGTGTCTCTCGGCCATTAGAGATTCCTCCTTTGTGCATTGTTGGTTTAGCTCTGTTCTCCATTTTTTATTGGATTATATGGTTTCTTGTTATTTATTTCTTGAGTTATTTATCAATTGTGGATATTAACTCTCTGTCGGATGTGGGATTGCTAAAGATCTTTTCCCAGTCTCTAGGTTGCCGTTTTTTTTCTAATGACAGTTTCCTTTCCCCTACAGAAGCTTTCCAGTTTCATGAGGTCCCATTTATTGATTGTTGGTCCCAGGTCCTGAGCTGTTGGTGTTCTGTTCAAGAAATTGTCACCTGGGCCTATGAGTTCGAGGCCATTCCCGACTTTCTCTTGTATTAGACTTAGTGTGTTGGGTTTTATGTTAAAGTCTTTGATCCACTTGGACTTAAGTTTTGTGCAAGGTGATAAGTATGGGTCTAATTTCATTCTTTTACATGTCAACATCCAGTTATACCAGCACCATTTATTGAAGATGCGTTCCTTTTTCCATTGTGTGGTTTTGGCTTCTTTGTAAAAAATTAAGTGACCATGGGTGTGTGGGTTCATTTCTGGATCTTCAATTCGATTCCATTGATCTACTGGTCTGTTTCTATACCAGTACCATGCTGTTTTTATTACTATTGCTCTGTAGTATAGCTTGAAATCAGGGATGTTGATACCTCCAGATGTTTTTTTTATTGTACAGGATTGATTTGGCTATTCTGGGTTCTTTGTTATTCCATATAAAGTTGAGAATCATCCTTTCAAGGTTTGTAAAGAATTGTGTTGGTATTTTGATAGGAATTCCATTGAATCTTTATATAGCTTTTGGTAGGATGGCCATTTTTATTATGTTAATCCTACTGATCCATGAGCATGGGAGATCTTTCCATCTTCTGATGTCCTCTTCAATTTCTTTTCTTCAAAGACTTGAAGTTCTTGTCATACAGGTCTTCTTAATTCAATACATTTAAATTAGAATTCTTCAAGATTCCTTTACCCTTTTCCCTAAATTCATTCATCTCTAATTTTCCACTGTATTAATATCAACTCACTTAATATTGCCTAAGATAAAGACTAGTGGCCATCTTCACTGGCCTGTCATGCCCCAGAATTGCTAATACTCAGCAAGTAGTATCAGTGCTACATCTGCAACACTTACTTAGCTCACTGTCAATTTTGCATACCTGGTTAGAACTGGCTTTTAACTAATCTCCCTACCTCACACTTTTTCCCTCTGTGATTCATTCTCTGAGTACCAGGTAAATGAATATTTTTTCCAAAAGACATTACATAGAATTGATAGCACATATTTTTTAAATGTTTCATAAAATCTAATCAATGAAACCATAAATGACCTGAGTTTCTTGGGGAAATTTATTTATTTATTTATTTATTTATTTATTTATTTATTTATCTATCTATCTATCTATCTATCCCTGATTTACTGAGTAAACAAGAGCTTTGTGCACTCTAGACAAGTGATCTACCAATGAACAAGGCTTTCATGTCAGAAAGGCTTTAAGTTGAAAATTTCTACAATCTGTTTTTTATTGATATTGACCACTTAGATTTTTATCACTTACAATTGGCTTTTAAAATAATTTTGTCTACCTAACTAAATTTTTGAAATTTATTACAAATTTGTTTAGAGGATGTCATTTTCCTTAAATTTGATACTTGTATGCAGACAAACCATGTTTCTTTATCCTTGTGTCATTTCATCCAAGTATGAAGCAGGAGATTCTGTCTAGAAGAAAAAATATGAGGCTAGGGTCTGATTTGCTATAATTATTATTTGCTATAAAGAAAATAATTTTAAAACTTTCTTTGCTCATGAATATCTTCTGTGTATATTCAGAATGAATTTTTAAAATAGGTCTATTAGAACAAAACTATATAATTATAATATTTGCACTGGATCTTATCATTATTATTATTATTGAGCTTTTTTCTGATTTTTCTTAATATGTCTAATATAGATATTTATGATTTTTGTTATTTTCAGAGATATTATTTTTACCTTTCAATTATGTGTATATGTGGGTTAATGTATATGCACAAGCGATATTAATACAGTGGAGGAAACTAGAGATGAATAAATTTAGAGAAAAGGGTAAAGGAATCTTGAAGAATTCTAATTTACATTCAGAGGCTAGCAGAAAGCATCAGACACTATTCAGCTGGTGTTATTTGCAGCATCTACCATGGATACTAGGAATGGAGCCCCTGTCCTCGCAAGAGTAGCAAGTGTTCCTAACTTCTCAGTCATCTCTCCAGCACCATTTTCTTTTCCTCTTAAAGGACTGATGGCTTGATGCAGCTTCTCTTAGTCATTTTTTTTAAATTTTCATTGAGTAACAATTACAATAACTACTTCCTCCTTATGACTTGGATTGATCCTGCTGTCCCTTTCTGTAGCATTTTGAGTAGCTCAGGGTGACTAGAACTCACCCTTTTTTTTTTTCAAGAGAAGCATTTTCTGCTACAGATTTCCTTCTGAGTAGCAATTCTCACAAATTTTAGTATGCTGCATTTTTAAGTTGTATTCATGTTAAGATATTCTGTTATTTCTATTTCCTCTTTACCTCAGGTTTATTTAAAAGTATAATCACCACGTACCAAATATATGAGGGTTTCTTAGGTATTCCATTAACTCTTAATTTAGTTCTACTGTGGTCAGGAGACATACTTTCTGTGACTTCAATCCTTTTGAATAAATTAATGGTGTTTTATTGCCAAAAGTATAGTCTATTTTGTAAAATGTTCTGTTTCTGTGTACTTCTGAGAAGAAATGTACTATTCTGTTGTCAACTAGGGTCAAATTATCTGACAGTAGCAATTAATTTTCTGGTCATTAAGAAGCTTGTTTTGTGAATTATTGAGGACTAATATAAACTCAAAAAATAGCTGTTTATCCATCATCCCTTCTATCTTAGATTATCTTTTTTGGTAGTTTATCTTTTTATTAGTATTTATTCATATAATATATTTTATCATGTCCCCCAAACTCTTCCTAGATTCTCCCAACTCTCTACACCCAACTTTATGTTCTCTCCTCTTCCCCCTCTCTCTACCTGTCTTTCTCTCTCAAGTAAATAGAAAAATAGAAACAAAAGAAAAAAAGAAGAAACAAAAACAAACATCCAAAATTAAGGAAAACAAAACAAAAGACACACAAAAATACCATTGAATTTGTTTTATGTTAGCCAACTACTCCTGAGCATGGAGACTCCCTAGAGTGTAGCTGATATTTTCAGTAGCATTCCATTAGAGAAAATGGAATTTTCCTTCTCAAGTGTGCTCTCACCTCTAACCAAGAAGCTAATAGTTTTATCTTTAAGTATTTTTTTAGTTGAGTTCATGCTTACACGTGTTATATCTTCCTGTATTGATACATTTATCAGTATGAAATCCCTACTTTATGTTTAGTAATAATTTAAAAGTTTGTTTAATTTGATGTTAACATAGATATTCCAACTTTCACATGCTTACTGCCTTCATCAAGTATATTTATATTATTTCACTTTCAACAAGGATTTAGAGTAAACCAATGAATCATTTTGTTTCATCTGTGACAGATCTTTTGGTACCCATTTACATTTAACATAGTTACCTACTTGGGTTTGTCTCAAGTGGGTTGTTTCCTTTTTCCTTTATATTGATGTCTTTTGAATTAAGCAACTATTTTTAATTAGACAATTTAACTGTTTTCCTTATTGGTTCTAGGCCTTTCTATGATAAATGAGTTGATAAAGTATCAATCAAGCATGAAAAGCAGAGTTCAAGTCTCAAAACTCATAGGAAAATTTCACAGTTGGTAGCCTCTGCTTGTAATTTCAGAGCTGGGCAAGCAGAAACAGACAGAACCCAGGACTTGTAGTCAGGCAATGGGGACTATTTAGTGAGTTCAAGGTCAATGACAGACTATCTCAATAAAGGAAAAGAAAAGAAAGGATAAGGAAAGAAAAGAAAAGAAAAGAAAAAAACTAATCTGGATAATGCCTAAGGACTAATACCCAAGGTTGGCCTCTGGCTATCACATATATGCACACAAAGTGCACACACACATATTTACATATACACACACAGTGTGCAGGAGAAGTTCCATTTGAGTACATTTTTGTTTTCATTTTTCTGTTAGAATTTCATTTCTGTTCAAGGATTAAAAACACATTGGTCTATCAGAGCACATTTTCCTTTCATTTGTTGAATAATCTCAATAGTTCCTTTAATACCTAGCTAATTTAACATCTGAGCTAATTGTAATCAGTTTACATTAAGGACTTCTTCCTGCACAGGAATTTACTTTTCATTTCATTTCTTTTTGTTTTATTTTTTTAAATTTATTTATTTGTTTAGCTTACATTACAATCACTATCCTTCATTCTATTTCTATGGCTAGTCTTTTTTTTTTTCCTCAGCAAACTGGTCATAGTAGGCAGAATGCCTGGGCTACCACAATTAAGTGCATGAGAGTATGTGGATAAAATGATAGAAATTTATTCTCTCAATTCTGGTGGATATACTTTAAAGATGAACATGCCAGCTGATTTGATTTCTGGGGAAGGCTTTGTTGCAGCTTTCAGAGGGCCACCTACTTGAATGGCCTTTTCTCTGTACATCCGTAAGGAGGAGTAAAGTATTAGCTTTCTCTGTTCACCTTCTAAGAAAAGCAATCCTATGGGATCAACACTGCCTCGTGACTGCCTTAAATTTAACTGTTTCTGTAGGAGTAATAACTTCCATCTCCAAGGTTCAGTGAAATATTGTGTTTCAACAGATACAGACCAATGGTCAGTGTGAACACATTCAGGATAGAGATGGAAAGAACGAAAAGGGTTCTTGTTGGCTGTAAGAAATAACCCTGAAAAGAGAACCATACTGAAAGTGACTTCAACATGAACTGTGTGTAGATAAGGTGCAAGCATTCTGTGAAGAATAGGCTTTCTGTATTAGAGACACTGAAATATTTTTTCTTAGGATCACTGGGCTTGGGTTCTAGTAAGAGACTAACTCATGTGAACTAATACTAAGATCCAACTCCTCCATGGTGTGGAAAGAGGTTGATATCACTGCCAAGTTTTCTTGGCTTCTAGTTCCTGCTGTTTTAGCTGGCCCCCTGGTGGTCTCTTCCATGCCTATTTTGTTTAGGCCTCTGCCAAGGAATTTAGCTGAGTTTATACTCAAGATTTTGAGGCTCACCCTTTTGGTGGTTTCTTGCCTGTAGGCACCCCTAGTAATTTCCAGTTGGTCTTCTATTCCATAATTCTGCCCTCTGACGAATCAATCTAATAGGCCTCTGTTTTCTGCCACCCAGGCTGTGTGCAGACTGGGGAACTCATTCCACCAAGGGTAAACTTCAACATTTCTCCAGGCGCAGTTCTGTCTTTCGCCAACAAATTTATGTCTCCTCTCTTTCTGACTTTCCATGCTGCTCTCACACATCGTAAGCACTAGCCATTCAGGGATATAGGCAGATTTTTATTCTCAGATTTTTAGATTTCAGGTTTGTTTGTTTTCTTTTTTAAGTTTATTTATTTATACATTTTACAACCAGATCGTAACCCCCTCCCACTCCTCCTCAGGGTCCCACCCTCCTGCCCTCTTCCCCATCTCCCCTCCCCTTCTCCTCAGAAAAGGGGAATCCTTCCACTATCACCATCCCACCCAGGAGGCATCAGAGTCCATGTCAGAGACAGTTCTCCACTTACTGGGGGACCCACATGACAACCAAGCTGCCCATTGCTTGCATATGTGTAGGGGATATAGGTACAGTTCATGCATAGTCTTTGATGCTTCAGTCTGTGAACCCCCATGGGCCTAGTTTAGTTGATTCTGTTGGTCTTGTGGACTCTCTGTGTCCTTCCTTCTACCTTTCTCCCCTCTATTCCACAAGACACTCTGCACTCTACCTAAAGTTTGGAAGTGAGTTTCAACATCTGTTTGGGTCCTCTGCTGCATGGAGCTTTTCAGAGGAGAGTTATGCCATGTTCCTGTCATTCAGGGATATAGACAGATTTTTATTCTCAGAATTTTGGATTTCTGGTTTGTTCATTTGTTTGTTTTTAGTGTCCCTGTTTCTACCATTTTATCATAGATATCCAATGATTCTACTCGTCTGAAATCGCATCCTTCAAATTGTCAACAGTGCAAGCCACAACTCTTACCATTCTACCTCATAGAGTGTTGATATTTCAATAGTAAACTAGACTGAAGTCATTGCCTGCTCTTAGTTAATTTCCAGGCCTTTAGAATTACTGGCTTTGATCATTTTCCATTGTCTGAAATTGTGTTCTGCAGGAAAAAAAAAAGATATCTGACCAGCACACATACATGTACACATGTTAGTGTACATATAAACACTTAAGATACAAAATATAATTTTCTTTCAAGTATAGCAGAATTCAAAGTCAATATCATACAAGGTTCTATATAATCAGCCTCGATATCTGGCCTCATTTATTTTTACTCTATTTCACTATGCTCCAATGTGAGTAGTTATATACCAATAATCATTAGGTTGTATCCTTCTCCCCAAAAAAATGTTGTTTTTATCCCCTTCCTTCTGCTTTGCAGACTGTTAGTCTCTGGGAAATGTGAACAGTATAACCCTCATTTTCAGATATATCAGAGTTGGAACTGATTTACCAAAAGGGAATTCTATTATCCTCCCCAGGTTTTAACTAAGGGTGGCACCATCAAGGATTTGGTAACATTTAAGAGACTCATAGGACTTCTGAGAAAGTAGCTACCACTTTATGAGAGACTATGGGGCAGTCACCTTCCTGACCTTTTGAACATGATTGGCTAAGCTCTCATAGCTCCTGGAACACATCTTCCAGCTACAACTTAAATTGACATTCAGAGGATGTGGAACAAAAGCTACAACTTAAATTGACCTTCAGTGGATGTGGAACAAAAGGTAATGCAAACTCAGCAGCAAAGGAGAGAAAAATAAAAACAAGTCTTAGTTCTAGGGACAGGAACAAATAGTCCTGAAAAGAGTTGGCCTTTGTACTTCTCATTATATGAATCTAAAGTAGCCTGAACTCCCTACAGAAAAACAAATTATTTTCTTGAAAACAAAATCATAGTAGCCTCATTTCCATCTCAAAATGTAAAAATTAAAGCTATTCCTAACCTAGGACTTTTTCTGTGGCAATTGCTATGTCCTTAGACCTTTCTTCTACACCTTAATTTGTATCTACTCATTGTTCAAATACAAACAACCTCTTCTAGCCATCTATGGACCGAGGCCAGCTGGAGCAGTATCCTAGTTGCCTGGTTTGCCACATCCTCAACCCACCGGATTAATAAGTCCTTCAATGTCCACTTCCACAGGAGTTGGGACCACAGGTCTTCCCTTCAGTGCCCAGTTTTCCTCAATAACTTTCTAAAAGATTTCCCTACTTCAGTTTTTTTCTTTGGATTTACCACTATTTGATATTCAATAACCCCTGGTTATTGTTTTCATTTTCTCTTTTTTCCAGCAAGAATGCCATGTTCAAAGTAGACTATCTTGTGAACCCTATGTCTCCAGTGCCCCAAACTGGCCTCACCAGCTAGGAGGTCTTCAACAGTGGAGACTTTACTGGGAAAAAAAATCACAGACATCCCAATTTGTCTAGAAGGGGCTTTAATCATAACACTTTCTGCCTTAAAATAGAACCCCTCCTTCAGCATAGATTATAAAACTATTTACTTCTAAAAGAAAAATGCTAATAATGCCATATGAAGTCCATATTGTTTAGTTCAACGCTTCTTTTCCTCCTCATCATTCCTTGGAGACTCACGTTGTCCAAGATATTTGTATATGCATTTTCACAGCAGAAAGGGTTCTACCACTTGAAAACTAATTTAAAGGTCATTGTTTCCATCACTCAAATTCCTGGAATCCAATCTGTTTACTTGGAAGAAAGACAAAATATTATCGTCTTACCATTCATTAGTCAAAAGACTTGCATTTTTAATAAATGATATCCAAATGAGCTTTTGGAAACAGGACTCTGCAAATTAGCACTGGATCATATGCCCATGAAACCAAACAAATCATTTAGATAACGCAGAACTGCTTCATGTCGTTAGCATTCAGCAGCATCGAGTGGATAGCTTACGAGTGACGAAAAGGCTAGCATGTGCTTTGCTGGTGCAATGGTTTACATTAGCCTGATTAGACTTAGGAATCTTCTTTCCAAAGTACTGACTGAAACAAAGTTAAGGCCAGTTCTAAAAACTGAGATTGGGGCTCTTAAGGGAATGCAAGTAAGCAACATGAACTTTTCTCAGAACATCTTCTATCTTAAAAACTTTTTTTCCATTTTAATAGCAATTATGACAGAAAAATAAAGCATGAACAGCAAAATTTCCTAGGCACTGAGCACCCTCAGGTATGATAGTCACTGCATCCTTTCTATAAGTGCTGCCTAGGATATCTACTAAACCTACACCGAGGGGAGCTCTGAGCATCACTGACACAGGAAGTCCCAGTTTCTCCAGTGCAACAGTCTGACCTTCCTCCTCAACACCAAGTCCTGTGGCATTCCTGTGAATTACAGAGTTCCCTTTGTAATAACAAGGACTCAGGGGCCGTCTGGACTGATGAAAAGGACGCCCTGCAGCAGTAACTATGCCCCTGTTTAAGATCCTTCCACTTGCCGTTGACTCACATTACCAGTTGTACTCTTAGTTTGCCCTTTCCCCCACTTCAGTATAGTCACCATCCATTTAATTTTCTTAATTTGAGAAATTGGTTGATCACTTTAGTACCTCAATTAAAATAACAAAAACAAAAATGGGAACAAAAAAAATTATTACTTGGGGAAATATTTTGCTTTCAGCTTCAACATTCATTCAATAACTAAGATTTAAGTCTTGCTGACATGAAAACTTCAAATGGCTTTTCTTTTCTTTTTTTTGTTCTCCAATTTGCTGACTTATAGGTGGATTT
The DNA here is from genome assembly GCA_907164525.1 of Lophiomys imhausi. NCBI lineage: Eukaryota > Metazoa > Chordata > Mammalia > Rodentia > Muridae > Lophiomys > Lophiomys imhausi. The sequence goes on from CAJQZJ010034004.1 coordinate 2,569,903, forward strand.
CATAGCAGGACAGCATAATCTGGTTTTCAGTTAGCCCAATCCAGAACTTGGTGACAGCGTGATTCTTACATGTGACAATAGCTAGATGTCACACACACTGAGCTGGAAAGCCACTGCTGTTCTGACACTGCTAACCACTGAAGCATCTGACTCAAGTCTCAGGGCCGCCACAAGAAATCCATGTCCTGGGGGAGGATCCAAGATGGCGCCGACCATAGAGCAGTGCATCTGAGTA
>CAJQZJ010034011.1:0-14427 GCA_907164525.1 Lophiomys imhausi
GACCATATAGTTGGACACAAAGATAGCCTCAACAGATGCAAGAAAATTGAAATAACTCCTTGTATCTTATCAGACCACCATGGAATAAAGCTGGACTTCAATAGCAAAAGAATCAACAGAAAGTCTACACTCACATGGAAATTGAACAACTCTTTATTAGGGGACCACTGGGTCAGGGCAGAAATAAAGAAGGAAATCAAAGACTTCTTAAAATCCAACGAAAATGAAGACACAACATACCCAAACCTATGGGACACAATGAAAGCTGTGCTACAAGGAAAGTTCATAGCACTAAGTGCCTTCAAAAAGAAAATTGTGATAGCTCATATTAGCGAATTGACAGCTAAACAGGGTGAATTGGAAAAAAAAAGAAGCAAACACTCCCAAGAGAAGCAGAAGGCAGGAGATGATCAAACTTAGGGCTGAAATCAACAACTTAAAAACAAAAAGAACTATAGAAAGAATCAATGAAACCAAGAGTTGGTTCTTCGAGAAAATCAACAAAATAGACAGACCCTTAGCCAAATTAACCAAAAGACAGAGGGAGAAAACACAAATCAACAAAATCAGAAAAGAAAAGGGAGAAATAACAACAGACATTGAGGAAATCCAGAGAATATTTGGATCCTACTTTAAAAATCTATACTCCACCAAATTTGAAAACTTAAGTGAAATGGACAATTTTCTTGATAGATTCCACCTACTGAAGCTAAATGAAGATCAGATAAACAGATTAAACATCCCTATAACCCATAAGGAAATAGAAACAGTCATTAAAAATCTCCCAACCAAAAAAAGCCCAGGGCCAGATGGTTTTATCACGGAATTCTACCGGACCTTCAAAGAAGAGCTAACACCAATACTCTTCAAACTCTTTCACAAAATAGAATCTGAAAGAACATTGCCAAACTCATTGTATGAGGTCACAGTCACCCTGATTCCTAAACCACACAAAGACCAACCAAGAAGGAGAAATTCAGACCAATCTCCCTCATGAACATAGATGCAAAAATACTTAATAAAATACTAGCAAACCGAATTGATGAACACATCAAAAATATCATACACCATGATCAAATAGGCTTCATCCCAGGAATGCAGGGATGGTTCAACATACGAAAATCTATCAGCGTCATTCACCATATAAACAAGATGAAAGAAAAAAAAAAAAAACAAGTGATAATCTCGCTAGATGCTGAAAAGGCATTTGACAAAATCCAACACCCCTTCATGCTAAAAGTTCTGGAGAGAACGGGCATACAAGGACCGTACCTAGAAATAATAAAGGCAATATACAGCAGGCCAGTGGCCAACATCAAAATAAATGGAGAGAAACTTGAAGCATTTCCTCTAAACTCAGGGACAAGACAAGGATGTCCACTTTCACCATATCTCTTCAATATCGTACTTGAAGTTCTTGCTAGAGCAATAAGAAAACTAAAGGAGATCAAGGGGATAAACATCGGAAACGAAAAAGTCAAATTATCCCTTTTTGCAGATGATATGATAGTGTACATACGCGACCCCAAAAATTCCACCAGAGAACTCTTACAGCTGATAAACACCTTCAGCAAACGGGCTGGATACAAAATTAATTCAAAAAAATCAGAAGCCCTTCTTTATACAACAAACAAATGGGCTGAGAAAGAAATAAGGGAAACAACCCCCTTCACAATAGCCACAAACAACACAAAATACCTGGCGGCAACTCTAACCAAGCAAGAAAAGGACCTGTACAACAAGAACTTCAAGCCCTTGAAGAAAGAAATGGAAGAGGCCTTTAGAAGATGGAAAGATCTCCCATGATCATGGATAAGTAGGATCAACATAATAAAAATGGCCATGCTACCAAAAGCAATATATAGATTCAATGCAATTCCTATCAAAATACCAACACAATTTTTTTATAGGCTTGGAAAGAGCTATTCTCAATTTCATATGGAACAACAAAAAGCCCAGAATAGCTAAATCAATCCTGTACAATAAAAAAACATCTGGAGGTATCACCATCCCAGATTTCAAGCTGTACTACAGAGCAATAGTTGTAAAAACAGTATGGCACTGGTATAGAAACAGACCAGTAGATCAATGGAATTCGAATTGAAGATCCAGAAATACACCCACACACTTATGGCCACCTAATTTTTGACAAAGAAGCCAAAACGGCACAATGGAAGAAGGACAGCATCTTCAACAAATGGTGCTGGTCCAACTGGATGTCCACTTGTAAAAGAATGAAATTAGACCCATACTTATCACCTTGTACAAAACTTAAGTCCAAGTGGATCAAAGACCTTAACATAAGGCCGGTCACACCAAATCTACTAGAAGAGAAACCCTCAAACTAATTGGCACAGGTGACAACTTCCTGAACAGAACACCAGCAGCTCAGGACTTGAGATCAAGAATCAATAAATGGGACCTCATGAAACTAAAAAGCTTCTGTAAGGCAAAAGACACTGTCATTCGAACAAAACGGCAGCCTACAGACTGGGAGAAAATCTTCACCAACCCCACATCTGACAGAGGGCTAATATCCAAAATCTACAAAGAACTCAAGAAATTAAATGCCAAGAAACCAAATAATCCAATCACAAAATGGGGGACAGAGCTAAATAGAGAATTCACAAAGGAGGAATCCCTAATGGCTGAGAGACACTTGAAGACATGCTCAACATCCTTAATCATCAGAGAAATGCAACTCAAGACGACTCTGAGATTCCATCTCACACCTGTCAGAATGGCTAAGTTCAAAAGCTCAAATGACAGCACATGCTGGCGAGGGTGTTGAGAAAGGGGTACCCTACTCCATTGCTGGTAGGAATGCAGGCTTGTGCAACCACTATGGACGTGAGTCTGGCAATATCTTTGAAAACTCGGAATAGCTTTGCCTCAGGACCCAGTCATACCACTTCTGGGTATACACCCAAAGGCCTCTTCATGGAATCATAAGGAAGTTTCCTCATCTACGTTTATAGCAGCCTTATTTGTAATAGCTAGAAACTGGAAACAACCCAGATGTCCCTCAACTGAAGAATGGGTTAAAAAACGGTGGTACATCTACACAATGGAATACTATTCAGCTATCAGGAAAAATGAAATTATGCAATTTGTAGCCAAATGGATGGAACTAGAAAAGCTCTTCCTGAGTGAGCTAACCCAGACTCAGAAAGACACATATGACATCTATTCACTTATAGTAGGATTTTAGCTATATAGTAGAAGGTATCAATACTACAACTAACACACCAAAGGGAAGTTGGACACAGATTTTTTATTTTTAATTTTTATTTATTTTTTAATATATTTTTTGTATTTTTTAGTCTTTTTTATCTAATTGTCTGCTTGTTGGTTTGTTTGTTTAGTAGTTCTCTCTCCTGGGCAACAAGACACTTTTCACTGATGGTACTGCTTCGTAGAACCCCAATGAATGAGGAGGCTCTTAGCCCTCATTCGACCTCTCAACTGAGATGAGGGACTGTTATATAAGGACACTCCACCCCAGAGAAATGGGATGGAAGGGTTAGGAGGTAAAGAGAAAAATGAAATGTGATGTTTAGGCCTTTTACTACTAATTGTCATAAACTGCTTAGGATAATTAAGAAATGCAAACTAATGGTTATGCAAGCCGGTCATTCTGTTAGGTACTATGTCAGCCTATTATAGTTATTTTCTAAGGTAATCAGAAATAAATCTCTTAAGAGACAAGCAACATCTGCTTATCCTAATATAAGAGATAGATAGGGCCTCTTCAAAAACCTCAAGACATCTGCAGAATATGGCATTCAAAGATGTTTTCGTAACTTTAGATTTTTTTATATCAAGACATATCAACTCCTGACAGCACCCCTATTCTCCTCCAAGTAGAAGACGAGCATCGAAGAATCTCCAGTCAGAGATGATTTAATTAGTCGCAAGCCTATCTCTTGGTAGGAAAACCCCCTTGCTCCAACTGTAGACAGAATGCTGTATAAAAAGGACAAAATCTGGAAGCAGGTAAGTCGACAGCCTAGCTCTGTCATGACAGGGTAGGTAACCTGGGTCCTTCATAACCCCTGCTCTACAATCAATGTCTGTCAGAGAAACGGGGCCAAACGACCAAAGATCGATGCTGTAATGTATGGAGAGAAAATGGGAACTGTCCAGGCAGCCACTGGTATGTCATTTCTTAATTTGGGAAGCTGCAGGCCCTGTACTTCCTATAAAATCAGATATATTTATCCCTCTCAGGTCTCTGAGGTGGTTGAAGAACAGATAGCTAGAGTCTCATAATTAAATTTTGAGTTGTTTAGGAGTCAAGAGAGTGTTATAGATCTAAGAAGATACTTTTAAAATTGTGTTGCAAGTTAGTATGAATGTTGAGTTAGATATAGAACTTTAAACTCATGGAGATGGTTAGATAGTAGAATGTTAAAGTCAGGTACCAAATATATATGGACTGGACATTGGGAATGTACGCTAAGCCGTATAACCCTCATAACTGTGGCCTAATTACCTCTGTTGTTTTGTATTGTATTTATTATTATAAGAGAAAGAGGCATTTGCTGGACTGAAAGGGGAAACTGTAGGGGTAAATAAGATATACCTTAAACATAAGAAAAAAAAAAGGGAAGAGGATGGGGGGTTGTGGGTTGGAGGGTGGGACTGGAGGGGGGAATAGGGAGGGGACTGTGATTGAGATGTAACTTCAAGAAATAAAAATAAAGGAAAAAATAATAATAATTAAAAAACTTGTGTTTGTGAGTCAATAAGTCTCCATTATCCTCAGATATCATAAGTTAGAAACTAAAGTGGAAAATTGTAACAGAATATTTTTATTTAAAACACTTATACTTATTAGTACTTAACAAACACCTATAAAATACTTATATCCTATAACCTAAAGCCTATAATAACCTATCTAAGAACATCCTAATACCTATCTAAGAACACCCAACTAACCCTTTTTTAAATTTTCTTAAAAGGATATTAATATTCTTAGCATAGGTTTCTGAAGGATAACCTGATTTATGGCAGTCATAGCAGGCAGTCCCTTTCAAGCTTAGTGTCCATTGGGCCTATCTTTGCCAGTTTGTATGGCCAGTTTGCCTCAAGGGCCATTTTAAAAATTCAGTTCATTCCAGCTGTTAGCTTGAGGTCGGCTTCTTCCATCAGCCAACCCTTGTTCCTACAGTCTCCTTGGCCTGTGTATGCTTCATGACCTAAAGCTTGTCCAAGCAGCTTCCAAAGTATTCCCTCCTTTGCTGCCAGCTTTAGTAGGCTGGATTATGGCAATGTCTTTCTTGGGCTAACTTGTAGTGAAGTCTTTTCTCTCTCACCTTAGTTTATGACCATTGTGGTTTAAAGGCTTGTTTATGCCATACCTTGCTGTGCACTTCTCCAGTGTGTCTTCTCAGCTAGTGAGGACAAGTAGCTTCTTGTGGCAACTGACATTGTATGTGTGGCTTATGCATTTTCTTAAACATGCCTCTTCAACAGGGCATTTCCTATTTCTCACATTCAAGGGATGCCTGGCTCCTCCTTATGTGGTCCCAGATGCTAAGCTGAACTGCATACTAATTTCACTAAAGAGGCCTAACTTCTACCACAAAAAAAAAATGGTCTACTTTACCCTTGTTCAACAAGAGATAATAGCAAAAGTAAAGGCCACCACTGAAAGGATGAGGAACAAACTTCTTGGAATGTCAAAAGGGACATCAAGATCACAGGAGGTGTTAATACTTGTCATCTATAGGCTCACCAGCACCAGTTAACACCCACCACTACCTCTCTGATTTTGTTTTATTGTTTTTAGACATGGAGTAAGTATTTCAACCCTCTTTCCAATCAGAATATAGCCCTGTGCAACTTCCAAGCAGAAGCCTAGAGTCATCACCATCGTAAATACTTTGGCACTGTACAAATCTTTATGGAAAAGCCTTCCCTCTTCTTTGATCCTGACTTCCTGTTGTCACAAGTTTTGTTCTAGAAATGATTTATTTTTGTTTTGTATTATCAGAGGAAGCTTTCCCATGAAAGGCTAATCTAATACTACATAAATTTCCCCCACTTTCTAAAATGTATTCAAATCTTTTAATCTCTCCTACCTGGCACACCTCTGCTGTATTCCTGAGAACTTGGTGGTTTGGAGGCTTCAGCTCCTTCTCCCTTTCTTTCATTTCTCTTCACTGATTCTTTTAACACTAGCCAGTTGGGAAAAGACCATGAGGTCAAATACCACATACATTAGAGTAAAAATCAAGAAAGCCCCTGTCCTGGAGAGCTCACCAGTCAGGTTTGGGTTCTAGAATACCCTTTTTGTAAAAAGAAATTACATTGCTAAACTCTGTTCATTTGTTCCCTTGTGTAACACCAATATTATTCTTTCTTTGCTTCAAACAAAGTGGAAGTGACTAGGCCTACTACCTCCTTTAATTACAAGAAATAATGCCATAAGATGAAGAGTCTCTCAGACACTATGACAGACTCTAACTACAGTAAGAGCTGGAAGAAATCTGATGATGTTTTCGCAAAGGTGATGCACTCAGTACTGTCTCAAAAAGGCCCAAGAGAGAAAACGTCCATGTCTAACACTCCTTCTCCATAAAAAGCCTTCCTTTCCCTTACCAGGAAAAGGTATAGATAAAAAAATTAATCTCATTTTTCTGAGTCATGAGATCCTAGCTGATTTAATTATTACATGAGGGAATACTGAGGTAATCAGACTCCAACACATCTCTCAATCAACCTCTAAGTGGTTTGTCCTGCATCCAGTTTCCTGAGCTTATGTACAACTTGCAGGCCACATTATATCAATATTCATGAAGTGTCTCTGTTAACTCTTGACTATGCTCAAAGACCTCCATAGTTTGGTCTGACAACTTCCTTATGTTTACTCTCCAGACAGAGATCTATGGTCAAAGGAATTTTCTTCTGACTATTCCAAATGGTCCTCTGGCCAGCCAAGTATTGTATATGTTCAAGCAAAGCTGTGATTCACTGTTTATATTTTTTTTCTGGTCTGAAACCTTTTTTCCAGCACTATTCCTTGTAAAAAATATGTACAACCTTGAATTTCTCACTCAGTTACATCTTCCTCTGAAAAGCATTTTCTGTCCATATTATTGAGTGCATCTGAGTCATACCCCACCTATTCTCTTTCTTTCTCTGCTAAGCAGTTCTTTTAATTCAGTTATTGATCCACTAGTATATTCTCCATGGTGACTTCTCAATTTCTTTGTTCTTATAAATATTTTCTCTGCTTCTTTTACAACATAACATAATCTAGAATAGTGCAACATAGCATTTGTTATTAAATAACCCATCATAATAAAAAATCATGTAACAGTTATCAAACTTCAGTTTAATAACACTCCTCCATGGGGCTTTTCCTCCTTCAACACATCTTCCATCTCTTCTCCAATACTAAGAACTCCAGCCTCATTCCAGATATTTCTTTCTATCTGTTTTCCATCTGGTAAGTTAATACTTCAGTCCTTCATTTTGGCAAGCCAGAAACCAATAGGAGAACATGGTATACTGACGAACTAGTTTCAGCTTCCTTGTCTACAAAAGGGAGAGAGGAAGTTGTAATTCCTCCTTTATAGATTAAGCTCAGATAACTTATAAAGGAATACAGAACAACTGATGGTCTGTCCCAGAGCATCCCCATAAAGATATGAAACTCTATTAAGCAGTTGGTAAGACATATAAAAGAACAGACATTATCCAACAGTTCTTGAGTCATGGAGAAAATGCATAGCCTCGTTTTGAGTTTTGGGTGAATACATAAAACATTCTTTTGCTAGTTATTTGTTTTTTAATATTATAAGCTCTACTTAAAATGTTTTATTTAAGGTAAGTAAAAATACCACCAACCAAAATTAACCAGACCCAAAGTCTGTACAACTCACAGAAGCATAAAAATAGGTGTCCAAGACAGAAGCTGTAGAGCTTCACATTAAATTTTACACTTTCAGGATCAAATATATTTTATGCACTTATCTACCACAAAACACACAAACACAAAATCCAACAATTAGCCTACATCCTTTTCCTTAACTCATGTTATGTGAAGAAAGTGTCTCAAGAAGGCAGGAAGATGAAGGAAAAACAAGATGTGGTAGTTACCTTTCTCTGGGTCTCTGAAGGAGAAATTGTCTTTCACCACAGTGTCAATAAATCATCTTGCTGTTCACTTAGTCTATTTATTGAGCATCATAATGTTTGAGAATCCAAACTTTTAACTTGTATAGCAAAGAAATAGTCTCCTGTATTCAAGGACCTCACAAGGCAGTTTTGCAAGCCAAAATAATCACATGAGACAACAATGAGAATAAGACAGTGTGGAATCAAGTTCTGTAAAGTAAGGACTCTGGCTTGACATTAATTCTTCTCTCTATCCGGGTTTGGCCTTGGGCATTTACAAACATCTTCTAAGCTTAAACTGAATGATGATTTTTATCTTCCTGATGAGGTATTTATTTGGAAGAGAAAATGAAATAATGCAATTAAACAGCCATTCTGGCAGTCCAAAGGTTAGTAAGTGTTGATTTTTACTATCTCGTCATTATCATTACTCTAGCTGTGTATGACAGTGAATAGTAACTAATGAGATGGATTCTAGCATGGCTTCCTAAGAGAGACCAAATGAGTTTGAACTTCAGGACATTGGCAGACAAGTTGGAGATCAGGAAAACAAGACTGAAAAAAATATCTTATACTCAAGAACAAAAGCATAAATTTAGGTAGGCATGACCAACTATGGAGTCCACATAGAAATAGCATTTCCCAATGGCTGACAGAAGTCTGAGTGGAACATGTTGTAGACCATTTCCACAGCTGTCGAACAGTTGGTTTACCTCAAATCGTACCTCACTATACCATGGATGTAAATCATGAGGGTGTGCAACATTCTGAGAACCCTGGATTAAATGTTAGAAATTAGCTGAAATTTTTGGCAAAGTGAAATCTCTGACTTTCCTTCTAGATATTTACAAATAATTGTTTCATAAACCTGGTGGCTCTGGAGTAGAGTATACTGTAGAGTGTGTGTATCTGGGAACCTTAATGATACCTAAGAGTTATTGGGAAAATCTCTCACCTGTCTTTTTCATAGTGACCTTCTCTGAAAGGCTTACTATGTTATTATGGTAACTGGTGAAATTAAGCTTTAAAGGGGGAAAAACCTAATAGAATAATTAATTTTGGATTCTACAAATTTCCAGTAGTAAGCATTACTAATGCTTCATTTTTGGCCACTGGATAACTAATTTAAACTTTTTTCTCATTATGTAGTCAATTTAGTTAATTTGAGGAGGCCACATTAGTTTTTCTCCTTCTTACTTTTATTAGCTTTTGGCCTTCCTCCAACTTGTCTTAATCAAAATGCTTATTATTTGTGTCTTGCCATTAAGGATAATCTAGTTATTCTATAGATAGCAAATTGCATGTTAGAAAAAAAAATAGAATCATTTAGTTGCCACCACACAATTCTTCTGCTTTTTCTGAGTAAAAGCAGAAATATTTGCAATTCAATAGCATGGAGTCATTCCAGGACAAGGGCTAATGGCAGTTAAAGGAAATATTCTCTAACAACTGCACTATGCAAAGTAAAATTTTTTACTTTGAATGTTGAACAATCTTATGTATATTTATCCCACTGCTGCTGGAGAGAAGAAAAGTGATTTTTGTAAACAACTCAGTTCATACTCTTTGCTCAAATATTTACTGGGTGTCCTACTATGTGCCAGGCATAGTTATATGACCTTTGGGTGTAGCCAGAGGGAAGACAGACTCATTGCTCTCACAAGGCTTATGCTCTAAGAGAGGTCAGAAGGATGAGCTTGCTCTTATATCATGTCAGCATACATGGGGCTGGGTCCTCACAGACTCTATGAAGGTATATAAAGACTATTCAAGGAAAGCATTGTGAAAAGGAGGCATGGATCCAGAAGAGATGCTGAAGGGGTCCTATTTTGTGTGGTGTGGTCAGGGGGAACACATAAGATGAAGAGAGCATTTGATCAGAGAGTATGCAGTGCAGACATGCAGTCCACTATGCTTCATGCTCACCCTTAGCCATAAATCAACAGCTAGGGTGAGGAGATTTAGCAGGGCTTCTCACTCATCAAAATTCTTCAAATTTCTAGTGCTCACCAGAACATGGGTCTCTGACTTACAAATGTTAATAAATGGTTGCCTGCTTAATATTGACTTGAAGGAGACACTGTAAATCTGAGAGGTTGCCGCACTGTTATACATCATGCATGTTACAGAAATTAGCAGGCTCCAACTGCCCAGGAGACTGAACAAAAGTGGGATTTATACTCTTTCCTCCCTGATCCTTCACACATGAATCAAATGATATATTCCCAAAGAAGAATTAGAAACTGACACGCTCTGTGTCAGCATGTAGATGGGGTTGGGACCTGCGTGCATCAATGGTTGCACTCCGATCTCACGTGTTGCCGCCATATGGAGATTAATCTGGCTCAGGCCCTGCTGATAGTTAGAATTAATAATCGTCCTTCTACAAAGCCAACCAGTCACCACAGAAACGTGCTCCCAAATGGAGCTGGAGTCATCAAGCACAACCCAGCCGTCACCTGCTCCTGTTTCCCCCCTTTGTTAACCTTAAAATTAAACACAGTCACAAACCACTTATGGAGAAAACAGCATTCTACTGCCCTTAGGAATCCTGGAAACAGCTTTCACAATGACCAAGTACCAAACCCAGGCTCTATTCTTCTATTCAGTCCCATTGAGGGCCTTTTAAAACGAAAACACACACACACACACACACACACACACACACACACACACACACACACAAAAGAGTTGAAAGTGCTGTATGTGGATTTTTCAGCTCACGGCAAATTTGAATTTGCTAACTAGTGAAAACAGGAAAAGGAGGCCTATAAAAGAAATAAATAATGAAATTGACTACTTGATCCAGTCGAAATACAGGGAAAATTTAAAGACACAGTAGAACCTAGCATTGAATTACATTATAGCACAGTTTAAAGTGAATGCTGACTCTGAGCTAGGTTTGGTATTTCCTGCCTTTGTGACCCAGAGCAAATTTTCTACCCTCTCTGTTCTTTTGTTGCCTCAGCTCCAAAATGGGATTAATGGTAATGCTTTTGGCTGGAGAGATGGCTCAGCCTTTAAAAGCTAGGTCCCCAACTATAGAGACAAAGGTAATGCCTTGTTATAATGTTTGCACTACACACCTAGTGAGCACCTGTTTGACCGTGTTTTGCTCTGCACTCTTACTGGTGTCTTGATTGTGAACCACACTAGAAATTTTCTTAGAATGATGAGGTTTAGAAAGATCCTTTCTTTGGTAACATTAGGTGGTTTTATTTATTAATAGAACAATGATACATTTCTATTAATTAAAATATATTTTAAGACACTTCCTAGCACTCTATGGTGAGCACAGAATACTTTTACTGTTAGAAATGGTATACTGAGCTAGATTTCTAAATAACTTTTTATCCAATAGCTGGTAATGAAGATTTCCCCTCCTAACTATGGCTAGATGCTAAGCAGTTCCTACTCTATGGTGTTGTGGTGTGTGCCCTGAAGAGTCCAACACACTCACTGGTCAGATTATCCAAAAAGACAGTGATTTTACCAAACATATTATGACTATTGTTTTGTGCCTGTATTTTCACAAATGTCTATAATGTTTCCATCTTCAGTTTATGATGATATAAGAATTTGTTACATATTTTGGGCATATTTCCATAACAAGTATTTATCCTTTTAGCTTCCTGCATTGGCAAGTGTAAGCTTCATTTATATTAAAACACTCCACTTCTAATGCAGCTTCCATTTCTGGACATTGCTATTTTATTTTTTGACTGCAAAACCCTCAAGCCAATATGATTATCCTCATGGTGAGCAATTTACCACTTACCATTTTCATTTACGCACATCCGGCACACCCAGGAACTACTTGGCTGCTTTCTTCTGGACTGCCTTTAGGAATGACTGCACATACATGTATTCATGTAATAATAATTAGTGAAAAGAGAGGTCATGAATTTGAAAGAGAGCAGGAATGGGCATATGAAGGCTGGAGGAATGAAAGAAAAGGGAGAAATGTTGCAAATATATTTAAAAAAATAGAATGACTGTGTACACCAAAATCCCTGGAATATTAGGGTAGACTTTCATTTTACAATAGGTGAGTTACAATAGGTGAGTCATGAGGGTGTAAATCTCCAGGGAAAATATATTATAAAACATATGACTCTGGCTTCCAGAAATGTGAGATTCTCTTCCTAAAGGAAATTTACAATCTGTGTAAGAGTCATCTGGCCTTTATGCTGTTATCTTAATCAGAACTGGGGCTCAAGACACTGAATAAGAAATTGAAATCAAATGAAAAAGATGTTAAACTGGTGAGGCTATTGCTTTGAACCACAACTATACTTTATGATTCACTTAAGAATCTTGTATCTTTTGCCGGCATCTGTATACTCTAATACACAAAACTTTTCACTTCTTAGTAGCATACACCTCACATCATTTTTGACATGTAGCAATTCTGAATTCATTTTTTTTCAAGTGAGCAATAATGATGAAAACTACATAGTTCAAAGATGGACATAGATACTATGGAGACCTTATGAATTCTTAGTCTAGACAGAATGGAGAAACCAATTAGCATTCCGTTTTAGACAGGATAATGACTGAGAGCTTCAGAGTCCTGATACAAGAATTGGCTTGCAAAGGGAGGGTAGGAACATTTAAGAGGACTGACTCTTCAAATTCGTTCAAGCTAATTGAAAGTATCTGCTTATATGCAGATAATTGGAATTGTAACTATAAACAATTCTTTTCTAGTCATTAAGCATATTCTCCAAAATGAAAAATCTACTAAACAGTACTTCTGCCCAGTTTTGGAAAAACATGAGTTTTCCCTTAAAAAAAAAAAAAAAGCCTGCATCTTATAATGCAAGTCAGATATAGTCTTAATAGAGATTTAAATAAATTTTTTTTAATTATTTAAAAATAATTGTGCCAAATCTGACATATTAAAGATCCACTTGATTCCATTTTGCGGTGGTGGTATAAGGAGTGCTGTGGTCCATCTTCATAGCAAAGCAATATAAACCTGGCACCCAGGATTTTTAACAGCAAACTCTCAAAGCCTATGAAAGCTTTTCAATATAGCCATGATACCTATATTGCCATAATTCACAAAATCTGTTAAATCCCGCTAGTGGCAGTTGGGGTCTATCTAATACTTATGATAAAGCCCCCAATTGTTCTCCCCTTAGCTCCTTAGGAGAGACGCTGCCTCTGGATGGACATGACCATGAAGATAAGGCTCCGCATAGGTCTCCAAGAGACAGATGGACAGAGAGCTTTTCCAGGGAAAGTAAGGCCTATAGACTCTTACTTTCTCACATCGCTCCCAGCTATCCTCAGGTTTCACAAGTCAAGCATTTCATGAGTGTACCTGAGTAGCTATGGTCGCTTCTGCCACCCAACCTATACAAACTTTATCACAGGTTTAGAAGATAAAGAATTCTGAGCCTCTCTTTCAGCTCATCCAACCATACTGATAGGGTAGAAGATTCATCAGGTAGAAGCAAATCAAAGTGACTAGAACACTCCTTTAAGGCATTCCAAGGAGGGATCCAAGATGGCGGCAGCCGGCGCGGACGTATTTTGATTTCGGGGTCAACAGTCACAAGGTGGCAAGTGTTGCAGGATGCTGTACAAAGGGCACGACCCCTTCTAAATCTCACCCAGCTACACAGGGACCATGGAAGATGCCTGGGCAGGACGCCCCTTCCAACTCTCGGACACGCTAGGAAGCCTCTGGACCCAGGAATCAGGATAACCCATTCCCCCAAAAGGAGAAATCCCTGGTAAGTTCCAACCTAATACACAGCTGGCAGATTCAGAAAACATGCAGAGATAATCCCCACCCTGCTGGGCACTCCCAGGTCTCACACAGATGATCCAATTATCTGGGAAAGGTTGCAACCCTTGGAAGTGAGTGGAGATCCACTGCAAAGCGTCTTCAGATCCCAGTCTGTGATGTCACAGGCCAGCTTCCAAGCCTTGGGAGCGGCAAGGCTACTGGAACTGAACTGCAGATTTACCCCCTATAGGAAACAAAACCAGGAAAACTGTGAGATATTTGAAACTGTCCTATATCGAACTTTTGTTCTAGAAAGGGCCCTTCTGGTGGGGATTCAGAGCTTACCTGTGCACAGCTCCGCCAACTGAATTAATTAGGTCCCCACCTGGGAGGCGGGACTGAATGACTCACCTTATAGGGGTGGAGTAAGGCAACTCCTACACCACAGTGCCACCTTTGGACCCAAGTCCAGAAGAGAAAAAAAAAATACCACATGGCCAGAGGCCAGAGACAAAAAAAAAAAAAAAAAAAGGCAAAATGTCTCCACCAAAAGAAAGCAA
>CAJQZJ010034014.1:0-18890 GCA_907164525.1 Lophiomys imhausi
GTGTGTGTGTGTGTGTGTGTGTGTGTGTGTGTGTGTGTGTGTGTGTATGTGTGTGTACCAGCAAAGAAAGGGACAGTGCACGCACACACCACCACCACCACCACCAGCAGCAGCAGCAGCAGCAGCAGCACCACCACCACATCACAGGACAGTACACCACACTCAGAAGAGAGACAGGGCAGGCAAGAGCAAGGAATCATACAGGCTGGCATCAAAAAAAATGAATGAGAAGATAGGCTGGTGAGGATGACACAGAAGAAAAGCTTTCATGCTTCTGTGATGGAAATGTAAGTTGGTATACACATTATGGAAATCAGTATGGAGGTTTCTCACAAAGCTAAAAATGGAACTATTTAATAATCCAGCTATACTACTTTTGTGTATCTTCCAAAATGATTCTATATCCTACTACCAAGATACTTGACATCCATGTTTATTGCTGCCCTATTCTTGTTTGTTTGTTTTCCAAAACAGGGTTTCTCTGTGTATCCTTGGCTGTCCTGGAAATCTCTCTGCAGACCAAGCTGGCCTTGAACTCAGAGATCCACCTATCTCTGCCTCTCAAATTCTTGTATCACTGGAAAAACCACCACACAGCTGCTGCTCTATTCTTAATAGTGAAGAAATTTAAACAGTCTAATGTCAATAAACAAATGAATGGAAAGTGATAATATGATACACATACACAACAGAATTTTATCCAATCACAAAGAAAAACATAATTATGAAATTGTTAAGAATATGGATGGAACTGGAAAATATTTGAAGTGAGGTAATTGAGGCTCCAAAAAAGACAAACGCAGTGTGCTCTTTCACTCACATGCAGTTCTTACCTTCTAGTTTTCACCTGTATTTATGCAAAAGTGAGTGTAATGACACCAGGAAACTAGAAAGAACCCCATGATCAGGTAAATAAAAGATGTGAAGGGAGAGGAATGAGAGAGTAATCAAACACATATGATACAGAAGTGGACGATGGCAGATGAGAGGGGTGAGTTGAGATGGGTGTGGGAGGGAGGGAGAGGAGAGAGTATATTTGGGATGGGATTAGAGCCAGCCAAAACTAAATATACACGAAAATGTGGAAAGGAATCCTGCTACTTTGTAAACTAATTAAAAAGGATCTCCAGACCATGAGTAAGAGGAAAAGAAAATGAGGACATGACATTCCTTGATATGGGTTGAGCAAAAATTTATTGAAATGAGAGGTAGAGCATAGACAGAGGCATCTGGAAGGGTCCAGACTGAACCAGGCCGTGAGAGGGAGTGTGGGAGCAAGAGAGGGAGAGAGAGGAACCTGGAGCCAAAGGGCCGGAAGAGAGCTAGCAAACCAAGAGACACATAGCCAAAATGGCTGAAGTCATATGGTAAACAGAGAAGCTGGGGAAGTGGAGACCCCAGTCCTTGGGCTGGAGAGTTCAGCATAGGGGGTGGGAAATTTAGCCAGGATGACACTAACAGTGACTAAGACATGCTGGGAGAACCTGGAGCCCAGGTCCACTTTGACTAGTCAGTAGGTGAAGGGCCCTGGAGGGAACCCTAATTGAGACCCTCAAAGGACCCTGAGACCCCAAAGAGGCTTAACCTGTGGGCCAGGCTAACTCCATGACAGGCTTTATTTTCTTCTTAAATTAGAATGGGCATGAGGTTCCCATTCCCAGAAATCGGCTCAGCAGTTATTGGAAACACAGCAGAAAATGGGCAGCTAATCAGACAGCTTAGCCCTCTGGCTTGAGAAAGATAAATTTATTTAACTGCTTTTGAATCCCACTCCTGTCTTGTGATCAATTCATGATGGCAACCCTGTTTTATGGTTAACTCGTGATTGTTGACTAAGTAGACAGAAGCACCTGTGTTTTCTCCACAGGTTGCCCTCATTTTTTAAATTTAAATGCTCCATCATGTTGATGATTACCTACCCCACCCTGGAATACCCCTGAATGCCTTTAAAAAGGAACCTGCCAGCTCACCTGGGAATGCCAATTTGCCTAATTGGGGATCCCTGCATCCTGGAAGTATCTGCAGATATATATGTTCTTTGTAGATTGTATAATACTTGAGTCTGGGGTGGTTTTTTTTTTTTCAGTGAGTTCTGGACCCTAGCATAGGTACTGTTGTGCCCAGATCCCAGAGACCCCAAACCACCAAGGACTCAATTCTGATGCAGATCACACAAGGGTATGTTGCAAGCTCCAGCAGGGACTCTCACCATCACCAACACAGTTGATCTAAATGAGAGCCAGAGCTCAGGAGAAGCAGGGCTTTTATAGGGGATACAGCACACTCAGCAGTTTTTCATACATGTAAGGTTCTGAATGGTTAGAATTTTAAACTTGCATTTCTGGCACCAACAAGAAGATACAGTTAGAATACAGTTACAAAGGTCAGCCAATGTGACAGCTGAGTTATTTATCACTAAGGCCACCTGGCCCTCTTAGAGAAACACAGGCTTCCTCTAATTTGCTGTTGGTAGGGAAGACAGACCTGAACTCTTTTTATTTTTTTTAAGAAAGTTTTTCTTTTTCTTTGACATTGCAATCTCCCTCTCCCTTCCCCCTTGCCATTTCCATCCTCCCACCCACTCTGTTTCTTTTTTTTAATGATGTGTATTTTATTTTATTTTTTCTTTTTCTTATTTTCTTTTTTCCTTTATTTTTTATTTCTTCAAGTTACATCTCAATCTCAGTCCCCTCTCTATTCCCCCTCCAGTCCCACCCTCCCACCCTCAACCCCCCATCCTCTTCCCTTTTTTTTTTTCTTTTAAGTTTAAGGTATATCTTATTTCCCCCTACAGTTTCCCCTTTCAGTCCAACAAATGGCTCTTTCTCTTATAATAATAAATACAATACAGTACAACAGAGGTAATCCCACACTGGTACATCAAGCCAGATCAGGACTAAGTGCCTCCTCTTTCTATAAGACAAGACAAGGCAGTTCTGTTAGGAACATGAGCTCCTAAGGGAAGCAACATCAAGTCCTGGATAGACCCCTTTCTGATTGTTAGGGGATCCACTTGAGGACAAAGCAGCCTGTCAGCTTCATATGTGTAATGGGCCTAGGGCCAGTCCCTGCAAGCTCTTTTCTTGGTGGTTCATTCTCTGTAAACCCCTTGTGTCCAAGTTAATTGGTTATGTGCCTCTTTTGTGGAGTCCTTGATCCCTCTGGCTTCCTCAAACCTTCCCCTAACTTTTCTTCATACCTCCCTTATTTTTACCTACTTACCTTTTGGACTAGATTTCTCAGATGGCAGTAATGTTGGGTTCTTGTCTAGATCCCTCTCTCCATGCATCCCAATGCCTATTTTATCTTCCCTACTTATAGTGATTCAAGCATTATCCCTTGAGCCCTCCTTGGTACTTCCTTTCTCTCAGTCTAAGGATTGTAGCATGATCATCTTATGAGTGTGTAAATACCCTTTGTGTCTTTTGGGGTCTGTGTTAGCTCACCCAGGATAATACTTTTTTGGTTCCATCCATTTGCCTTCAAATTTCATGTATCCTTGTTTCTGTTAGTGGAGTAGTATTCCATTGTGTAGATGCACCACAATTTCTTTATCTAGTCCTTGGTTGAGGGACATCTGAGTTGTTTTCAGTTTCTGCCTATTATGAATAAAGCTGCTATGAACATAATTGAGGAAATGTCCTTGTGATTTGGTGACAGATATTTGGGGTATATGCACAGTACTGGTATAGCTGGGTCTTGAGGTAGAACTATTCCTTATTTTCTTAGAAGGCTCCAGACTGATTTCCAGAGTGGCTTTACAAGTTTGCCCTCCCACCAGCAGTGGAGTAGTGCCAGTTGTGGTGATCCACACCTGTAGGATTTGCTGAAGGAGGCAGAGGCAGGAGGGTCACTATTTCGTGGCCAGCCTGGGCTCCACATTTATTCTCCAGGCCTTAAACCTCAACACCCAGGTTAGATCTCCCTTATCCCCTCCCTTCCCAAATCTCCACTCCTCCCATTGCTCTGGGACTCTCCCATCTTATCTGAGCTGAGGGCTGTCCCTCCAAACTCCATCTTCTTGACCTGTGCCAGGTCACCTGGGATTCCCTGGTCTTCATCCTCAGGAACTTCCAGGTTGGATTTCTTCCCTTCCCTGACACACTATTCCTGGCACCACCCAATGCTCTGGGACTCACCCAGTCCATCTGACCTGAGTGCTGTGTCCCAAGATCCCCTGTACCTTTCCTGTTCCTCCTTCCTCAGAAGCATCCAACTCCATTTTCATGACCCCACATCACCTGGAGTCTCCAGGCCCTGATCTCTTCCTTAGGTCTTATCTGTGGGTTCCTTTCTGGAGCTGGGGGAAAAGGGGGAAGGGTTGGTACATTGGACACCCTGCCTCCAAGAACTAGCTAAAAGGTTGGAACATGCAGTAGCCTAGAGCCTAACTGTACATCAGTTATCCTTTTGTACTGAGTTTTAGACCTCAGTCCATCATCAAAAACTAACTATACACTGACAAACTACATGAGCCATAATTAATGGGTGCTTTGCAAAAGATTTTCAATCTGGAATCAAGAAATGGAGATCCCTTCTTGAAGACTGAGATTGAACAACAGACCAGGCCAGGCTGGAGCAGTGGCTGGCACCTAACACAGTTAAGTCTTACTCAAGTAAGACTAACACAGTCTTCTAGATAGAAACTCAGAGCAGTCTATGTATACAATACACCTGACAAGAGGGCCTATGAATTAGCAACACAGGGCATGCAAGTGGCACCAGCAGAGATACTGAGGAAGTGGTAGCAGAGCTGGTGATCAATCAATCATGTGGAAAGCCTCTTGCCGCCTCACCCTGGATGTCCCATTGCTCTTGCCTTCTCTGCCTCCCCTTTGTCCTGGGGAGTGGGGCAGGAGGATTCACTGCCTCTTTTCACCTGGATGGTTTTCTGTAGACCTCTCAGTACCAATAGTCCTGTTCCCAGTGTTAGCAATAGTACAGTAAAGAAACCATCTAAAAGACTGCTCCATGGTTTCTAGGAATAATTTTATTGTGGGAGAGAGAGGGAGAGAATGAGAAGCCAGAGGCACCCAGTTTAAGCCAAGAGTAGAGAGTGAAAAATAACCAAACTGGACATGGGCCAGGTAAGTAGGGTGTGGAAAAATCAAACAGGTTATAAGGAAAATGAGTAGCTACAGGGAGGTAAGCCCTTGGCTGGGTGGAGTTTAGGGTAGAGGAGGAGGTGAGAAAGGCCAGGATACTAGTCTACGCTTTGAGACATACAAAAAGTCCATATGAATGGGGCTGAAGGATCCTGGAGGTCACTAGGGGCTTTGATAGACTAAGAAATACTACAGGTATTTGTCAATAGAGAGTCACATGTCTCTTCTGTCAGAGGCAAGGGAAATGATTCCTTGAATGCTTGTTTTTCTCTAACTACCATAAACCCTTCTATAGTCCAGCTTGAGCTGAGCCTAGACTCAATTTTAGACCAAAGCAGTAGGCCTGCCCTTTTGAGGGGAAATGGGGTATCCTTTGGACCTGATATCTAGAGGCAGCCACAGTTGATCCAGTAGCTGAAGGAAGAAATTGAATGAAAATAAAATAAATAAAAGGAAGACAATACTGCTCCTAAGAGTTTGTGGCTTTATAGATATATGGTAGAGCACAGGGAAGAGGCAGAGGCTTCTGGGAGAGTCCAGACTGAATATAGTTGGCATACTGTGCTGGGCCATATGAGGAGAGGTGGGAGGAGAGAGAGGAGGACCAGAAGCCAAGTGACCTTGAGACAAAGAGGCACAAAGATAAAAGAGAAAAAGACTATGTAGTCAAAATTGTTGTGTTAACTGTTTAGGATAATTAAGAAACGGAAACTAATAGTCATGAAAACGTGTCATTTTGTTAGTTACTATGACAGTCTATCACAGTTATTTTCTAAGCTACTCAGAAATCAAGTTGCTAAGAGACAAGCAATATTTGCTTATCTAAATATAAGAGATAGATAGGGCATCTTCAAAAACCTCAAGAGATCTGCAGAATATGGCATTCAAAGATGTTTTCTTAACTTAAGATTTTTTGATATCGAGACATGTCAGCTCCTGACAGCACCCCCTATTCTACTCCAAGTAGAAGATGAGCATCGAAGAATCTCCAGTGGGAGATAGTTGAATTGGTGGTAAGCCTTCTCTTGGTAAGAAAAACCCCATGCTTCAACTGTAGACAGACTGCTGTCCAAAAAAGACAAAACTTGGAAGCAGATAAGTCGACAGCCTAGCTCTGCCAAGACAGGGTAGGTAAGTCCTTCATAATTCCTGCTCCACAATCAATGTCTGTCAGAGAAACGGGGCCAAACAACTGAAGATTGATGCTGTAATTTATGGAGAGAAAATGGGAACTGTCCAGGCAGCCACTGGTATATCATTTTTTAGTTTTGGAAGCTGCAGGCCCTGCACTTCCTATATAATCAGATATATTTATCCCTCTCAGGTCTCTGAGGTGGTTGAAGAATAGATAGCTAGAGTCTCATAGTTAAATTTTGAGTTGTTTAGGAATCAAGAGGGTATTCTGGATCTAAGAAGATATTTTTAAAATTATGAGGCAAGTTAGTATGAAAGCTGAGTTAGATATAGAACTTTAAACTCATGGAGATGGTTAGATAGTAGAATGTTAAAGTCAGGTGCCAAATACATATGGACTGGACATTGGGAATGTATGCTAAGCCATATAACTCTTATAATTGTGGCCTATTTATTTCTGTTGTTTTGTATTGTATTTATAGTTATAAGAAAAAGAACCATTTTTTGGACTGAAAGGGAGAGCTGTTGGGGGGAAAAAGAAATACCTTAATCTAAAAAAAAAAAAAAAGAAGAAGAGAAGAGAAGAGGATGGGGGGTTTGAGGGGGAGGAGGGTGGAAGGGTGGGACTGGAGGAGGGAGTAGGGAGGGGATTGTGATTGAGATGTAACTTGAAGAAATAAAAAATAAATTATTAAAAAAAAAGACACAAGTGAGTTTGGAAGCTAATTACCCACTTAATGTAACACTTACTAAATGTGGTTTTCATCTAAATTTGAAATTCTAATTCATAAAGTTTTGTATATCTTGACATTTGTATCTCATAAAATTCTTAACTTGAAGGATTAAATTATAGGTGTAGGACAATTGGCCTTTCAGTTGGTAGTCTTCCCTTAATAAAGGATTGATTCTACAAGTCTGAGAAATTCTAGTTTTAAAATGTCAATATTTTAAAGTTGGTTTTATCTTTCTCTTTAAAATTCTGGATGTAAATATAAGTAAATAGTTTTACATTAATTAATTTATTTTTTACATTAATTTAAATAGCAATATGATATGACTAAAAATTTCACAATTATAAATTGATTTGTTATAACCATTAGGAATTATGTATATATTAAAAGCCAGACTCTTTGAACATAAGCCAAGACTATAAAATGATAAAATATGCTTATATTAATTAGCATTTATGAAATATGTTTTAACTTTAGTTGGTTCTACATCTTGATAATAAATTGAATATTGAGTTAGAATTGAAAAATGTTAATCTTCAAACTGTCATTTTGAAATATTCTTATTATGACTTTTAAGTTTTGATTGAAATTGCCCTTAAATCTCCTTAGGCAGTATATGTGATGTCATCTGTCACTGGAAGCTCATAACATTAAATAAGTTTAAGTTAAGATGAATTTAAATATTCATATTTGTAGAATTCATTTTCAATGGAAATATACTAGTGGTAATTTATTGAATGTGTATTGTGTCCAAAGGACTATTTTTACACTAAAAGCTCACCATATGCAGGATTTATTTACAGCTTTAGAAATATTATAATCAGTCCTATGATTTGGAAACTAATGATAATTTATGTTTAAATTGTCAGATTTTATGTGTATATGTGTAAAACAGCAGAAATACATATTTGTAAAGAGAAATTACAAACAACTACAGTGAGAATTGATAAGCAATAAAACAAATCAGTTTAGTGGAAAGAAGAAAATGGTTCCTGTACTTATCTGTCACATTAATAGGTGTCATTTATCATTCATATTTAGGATATTCCTTGTGTTGAATCTAGCTGATGTAAATGTCAAAAATTTCTTTGGAAAAGTGATTTAATATTTTATACTATTTATATCTTGATGTTTCAATTTGTTTTGTTGAGAATTATGTTCTCCTTACTTAAAAACATTCCAATTTAGATAAAAAATAAACCTTAATAGTGATAATTATCTATTAATATTCCTTTAAATCTATATTGTATTATAGACCTCAGCTTATGTTCTGAAAATAAAATAAATTAATAAATATTTGTGTTGTTCAAAAAAAATTGTTGGGTTATAGGTAGGAATCACATGAGCTGGGGGAAGGAAAACCCAGCCCCTGCACTAGAGAGTTCAGGGTAGGGAGTGGTGTAAGTTAGCCAGGAGGACCCTGTAGCAGGTTGACTGGCAGCCTGCATCTGCTTTCATGTGTCAATATGCACCTCAGTTAGCCATTTGTCCTGTGTTTGAAACCTAACAGGAATAACCAGCAAACTCTGCCCTGACACAGTGTTGGAATAAAAGATGACAAAGTTGATTTTGAGTGCAATGTGAGCCAGACAGTGAGAAGGGTCAGGGTAACAAATAGTCAATTCCAGAGACAGAGATAGAGAGGGATGGGAGAGTGAGGAAGGGAGGAAGGAAAGAAGGAAGAGAGGGGGAGAGAGAGATAGAGAGACAGAGACAGAGATTAAGAAAGAGAGAGAGATTGGACATAAGAATTACAAAGTCAGTGAAAGAAGAAATGAAAAGTGCAGAAAAGGACCAAGGAGAACATAGCTCAGGCCCTGTAACTCCTCAGCAAGGAGGAACAACAAGTGCCATTCAAAATATAAACCGGTGGCTCAGGTGAAAAGAGATTGGCATTTAATCATAGGGCAAGCCTGAAGTTCTTATAAGGCTGGAGTCCTGTTACGAGTTTCTGAGAAACAGTTAATCTCTCATGGTGATGGGTTAGCAGAAGATAGTAGATTCATGTTTGCCACTCAGCCTGTCTTGAGAGCTGTTCCCCGGGGTCACCTGTGTTAGAATTCAGGTGTTCTACCAGGTAGCCCTGGGGGAGCCAGAAAGTACTTCATCACCCATCGTCAACCCTTTGAAAGGTCTCCACCAGCAGAGGATCAGAGATGGCGGCAGTCGGCAGGGACACATTTTAAACTGGGGATGGGGATAGCTGCAACATCACAGAAATATACACAAGCTGAGCAACATCCTGAGGAGCGTGAACCCGCAGGGTCACACTCGATGAATCCAGGGACTAGTGGGGGTCAGGCACTCTCAGGCAGCAGAGAGCAGCTCAGCAGGTCTCATCTCTGCGTGGACCCATAGGGTGAGGACCCAGGTAGTACTGCTCAGAACCCAGATGCAAGGAGCAGTGTGGTGCGAACCCAAGCAGTGGAGAGCATGGAGCGCAGTGTTGTGTGTCGCAGAACAACCCAGGCCGAGGAGCAAGCCGCAGAAGTGGGCAAGAACCCTTCAAAAACCCAGCAAGTGGACAGGTTCAGGGCCCAAAGCAGAGGTTAGTGGCACGGGACACAGGCTTGGGGCCCAAAGCAGAGGTCAAAGGCTCAGGGCACAGTCTTGGGGCCCAAAGTGGAGGTTAGTGGGGAGAGACACAGACTCTGGTCCAAAGCAGAGACATGCATGCAGCGTGGGGCAGAGGTCCCGGGTACAGAGCACAGGACACAGGCCCAGGACCCTGGGCAGAGGCCAGCGTACCCAGCCCCAGAAGCAGACAAAAGCCATGCAGTGGCTGGCAGGAAGGCACAAGCATATCTGGGCATACCCAGAAAGATGTTGGGCAGAAAGGTCCGTCTACTGGATATACAATCACTTGGAAGAACATTGCACTCAGACAAGGCAGAGGGCTTTTCTTCTTGCACTGCTGGTACAGTCTCCTGCAGGTCTGATTACTGGAGGGTCTAGCCAGGAGAGCAGCACCAACTGCCAGATAGAGGTATCTCCCCGCTACCTGACCGCCCAATATTCACACAGTTACCACAACACCCTAAAGAGGACCAGCAGTGCCACTGAAACAGTCCAGAAGACATCAGGAACAATCAGCTTAGGGCAACCAGATGGCTAAAGGAAAGAACAAAACTGTCAAAAATTAGGGAAATATGACTCCAGTGAAATTCAGTGAGGTAACACAGCAAGCCCTGTTCATCCCACCACAGCTGAAACACATGAGAATGATGACAAATCTATACTTAGGAAAATGATGGAGCCATTTCAAGAAGAAATTAAAATACTGAAAGAATACAAAGAATGCTCAATTTTACAAATAAAAGCATTGAAGAATACCATTAGAGACCTCCAAGTCAATGCAGCCCAACATGAACAGGAAAGAGATAAAGCAATGAAACATTTGAAAGATTTGAAAGACTTGCAGACAAAGACAAGCAAATTGGATCAGGAAACATATAAAACAAATAAAATGTTCCAAGACTTGAAATTGGAAGTAGAAGCAATAAAGAAAACACAAACAGAGATAAGAGTGGAAGTGGAGAATCAAGGGAAGAGAACAGGAACTGCAGATATCAGTATCAAAAATAGGATTCAAGAGATGGAAGATAGGATCTCAGGTGTGGAAGATACGATGGAAGAAATCAGTAAAACAACCAAAGAAAATGAGGAAGCTAAAAAAAGTTCTCACCCATTACATCCAAGAAATCAAAGACTCAATGAAAAGACAGAACCTAAGAATTACAGGCATAGAGGAAAGAGAAGACATCTGACTCCAAGCTCCAGGAAACATCTTCAACAAAATCGTAGAAGAAAACTTCCCAAACCTAGAGAGAGAGATGCCAATAAACTTCCAAGAGGCATACAGAACACCAAACAGATTATATCAGAAAAGAAACTCCTCTCACCACATAATGATTGAAACTCCAAATGTACAGAACAAAGAAAGAATATTAAAAGCTGTAAGAGAAAAAGGTCAAGTAACATATAATGGCAGACCCATCAGAATTACACCTGACTTCTCCTCAGAAACTTTAAAAGTCATAGAACTTTAAATTCATGGAGATGGTTAGATAGTAGAATGTTAAAGTCAGGTGCCAAATACATATGGACTGGACATTGGGAATGTATGCAAAGCCATGTAATTCATAATTGTGGCCTATTTATTTCTGTTGTTTTGTATTGTATTTATTGTTATAAGAGAAAAACCTTTTGTTGGACGGAAAGGGGGAGCTGTTGGGGGGAAAAGATATACCTTAAACTCAAAAAAAAAAGGGAAGAGGATGAGGGGTTGAGGGGGAAGAGGGTGGGAGGGTGGGACTGGAGGGGGAGTAGGGAGGGGATTGTGATTGGGATGTAACTTGAAGAAATAAAACATAAATTATTTAAAAAAAAAAAAAACAAACCAGAAGGGCCTGGGCAGACATCCTACAAGCCCTAAGAGAACATAGGTGCCCAGCCAGACTACTATACCCAGCAAAACTCTCTATCAATATAGATGGAGAAAACAAGATATTTCATGACAAAATCAAATTTAAACAGTATCTGCCCACAAATTCAGCCCTACAGAAGATTTTAGAAGGAAAATTCCAACACAGAGATGATAACTACACCCAAGAAAATAGAGGAAGCAAAAAATTCTACTGCAGCTAAACTAAAGAAAAACACAACCACCACATACACCAACATAATAGGAAATAACAACCTTTGGTCATTAATATCCATCAACATCAATGGATTTAACTCCCCGATAAAAAGACACAGGCTTACAGAATGAATCTGTAAACAAGACCCATTATTTTGCTGCATACAAGAAAAGCATTTCACTAACAAAGATAGATGCTACCTCAGAGTAAAGGGCTGGGAAAAGATTACCCAGGAAGCAAGCTGAAGTAGCTATCTTAATATCAAATAAAATTGACTTTCAATTGAAGTCAATCAAAAAAGGTAGAGAAGGGCACTACATACTAGTTAAAGGAAATATTCATCAAGATGACATCTCAATATTGAATATCTATGCCCCAAATACAAGGGCACATACGTTTGTAAAAGAAACTCTTCTAAAGCTTAAACCGCGCATCGATCCCCACACATTAGTAGTGGGAGACCTCAACACCCCACTCACAGCAATGGACAGGTCATCAAGACAGAAACCAAACAGAGAAATAATGAGTCTAACAGAGGTCATGAACCAAATGGACCTAACAGATATCTACAGGAATAAACCTTCTTCTCAAAGCATGGAACTTTCTCTGAAATCGACCATATAGTCAGACACAAAGCATGCATCAACAGATACAAGAAAACTGAAATAAGCCCTTGTATTTTATTAGACCACCATGGAATAAAGCTGGACTTCAACAGCAAAAGAATCAACAGAAAGCCTACACACACATGGAAATTGAACAACTCTTTACTGGATGACTACTGGGTCATGGAAGAAATAAAAAAGGAAATTAAAGACTTTTTAAAATCCAATGAAAATGAAGGCACAACATACCCAAACCTATGGGACACAATGAAAGCAGTGCTACGAGGAAACTTCATATCATTAAGTGCCTTCAAAAAAAGAAAATTGTGACAGCCCATATTAACGAATTAACAGCCAAACTGGGTGAATTGGAAAAAAAAAGAAGCAAACACTCCCAAGAGGAGCAGAAGGCAGGAAATCATCAAACTTAGGGCTAAAATCAACAACTTAGAAATAAAAAGAATGATACAAAGAATCAATGAAACCAAGAGTTGGTTCTTTGAGAAAATCAACAAAATAGACAAACCCTTAGCCAAATTAACTAAAAGGCAGAGGGAAAAAAAACGAAATCAACAAAATCAAAAACAAAAAGGGAGAAATAACAACAGACATTGAGGAAATCTAGAGAATCTTTAGGTCCAATTTAAAAAAATCTATACTCCACCAAATTGGAAAACCGAAGCGAAATGGACAATTTGCTTGATAGATTCCACCTACCAAAGTGAAATCAAGATCAGGTTAACAGATTAAATATCCCTAAAACATCTAAGGAAATAGAAACAGTCATTTAAAATCTCCTAACCAAAAAAAGGCCAGGGGTAGATGGTTTCAACCCAGAAGTCTACCAGACCTTCAAAAATGAGCTAATACCAATACTCTTCAAACTCCTCCACAAAATAGAATCAGAAGGAACACTGCCAAACTCATTCTATGAGGCCACAGTCACCCTGATTCCCAAACTACACAAAGACCCAACAAAGAAAGAGAACTTTAGACCAATTTCCCTCATGAACATAGATATAAGTATACTTAATAAAAATACTGGCAAACCGAATCCAAGAACACATCAAAAGTATCATACACCATGATCAAGTAGGCTTCATCCCAGGAATGTAGGGATGGTTCAACATATGAAAATCCATCAATGTGATTCACCATATAAACAAGCTGAAAGTAAAAAACCACATGATAATCTCGTTAGATGCTGAAAAAATATTTGATAAAATCCAACACCACTTCATGATAAAAGTCCTGGAGAGAACAGGAATACAAGGACCATACCTAGAAATAATAAAGGCAACATACAGCAAGCCTGTAGCCAACATCAAATTAAAATGAAGCATTTCCTCTAAACTCAGGGACAAGACAAGGATGCCCACTTTCACCACATCTCTTCAACATAGTACTGGAAGTTCTTGCTAGAGCAATAAGACAACTAAAAGAGATCAAGGGAATACAAATTGAAAATGAAGAAGTCAAATTATCCCTATTTGCAGATGATATGATAGTATACATAAGCGACCCCAGAGAAATCTTACAGCTGATAACATCTTCAGCAAGGTGTCTATATACAAAATTAATTAAAAAACATTGGCAACCCTCGTTTTTACAAAAGATAAATGGGCTGAGAAAAAAATTAGGGAAACAACACTCTTCACAACAGCCACAAACAATATAAAATACCTGGGGGTAACTCTAACCAAGCAAGTGAAAGACCTGTATGACAAGAACTTCAAGTCCTTGAAGAAAGAAATTGAATAGGCCACCAGAAGATGGAAAGATCTCCCATCCTCATGGATAGGTAGGATCAACATAATAAAAATGGCCATTCTCCCAAAAGCAATATACAGATTCAATGCAATTCCTATCAAAATACCAACACAATTCTTCATAGACCTGGAAAAAGGAATTCTCAACTTCATATGGAATAACAAAAAACCCAGAATAACTGAATCACTCCTGTACAATAAAAAAATTATATGGAGGTATCACCATCCCACTTTACAAGCTGTACTACAGAGCAATAGTAATAAAATCAGCATGGTACTGGTATAGAAACATACCAGTGGATCAATGGAATTGAACCGAAGACCCAGAAATGAACCCACACACCTATGGTCACTGAATTTTTGACAAAGAATCCAAGACCATACAATGGAAAAAGGACAGCATCTTCAACAAATGGTGCTGGTCCAACTGGATGTCCACAGGTAAAAGAATGAAATTAGATGCATACTTATCACCTTGTACAAAACTTAAGTCCAAGTGGATCAAAGACCTTAACATAAGGCTGGACACACTGAATCTATTAGAAGAGAAAGTGGGGAAAAGCCTTGAACTCATCAGCACAGGTGACAACTTCTTGAACAGAACACCAACAGCTCAGGATCTAAGACCAATAATCAATAAATGGGACCTCATGAAACTGAAAAGCTTCTGTAAGGCAAAAGACACTGCCATTCGAACAAAACAGCAACCTAGAGATTGGGAAAAAATCTTCACCAACCCCACATCTGACAGAGGGCTAATATCCAAAATTTACAAAGAACTCAAGAAATTAAATGCCAAGAGACCAAATAATCCAATCAAAAAATGGGGAACAGAGCTAAATAGAGAATTCACAAAGGAGGAATCCCTAATGGCCGAGAGACACTTGAAGAAATACTCAGCATCCTTAATCGTCAGAGAAATGCAACTCAAGATGACTCTGAGATTCCATCTCATACCTTTCAGAATGGCTAAGATCAAAAGCTCATATGACAGCACATGCTGGTCAGGTTGTGGAGAAAGGGGAACACTCCTCCATTGTTGGTGGGAGTGTAAGCTTGTACAACCACTATGGAAATCAGTCTGGCAATATCTTAGAAAACTTTGAAAATAGCTCTACCTCAAGACCCAGCCATATCACTTCTGGATATACAGCCAAATGATTCCTCACCAAATCACAAGGAAGTTTCCTCATCTATGTTCATAGCATCCTTATTTGTAGTAGCTAGAAACCAGAAACAACCAAGATGTCCCTCAACCAAAGAATGGATTTTAAAACTGTGGTACATCTACACAATGGAATACTACTCAGCTGTCAGAAAATAAGAAATATTGCAGTTTGCAGCCAAATGGATGGGACTAGAGAAGCTCATCCTGAGTGAGCTAACCCAGACTCAGAAGGATGCACATGACATCTATTCACATATAATTAGATTTTAGCCATATCGTACAGGATAACTATACTACAACCAGTGCACCAACGGGAACAGGAACATAGACTTTGTTTCCTATCAATGAGACACCTTGCCCTAGTGGTACTGCCTTGTAGGCCCCCAGTGTATGAGGAGGCTCTTGGCCCTCATATGACCTCTGAACTAGGGTGGGGGACTGTTATGTAGGTACACTCCACTCCACTGGAGTGGGATGGAAGTGATAGGTCGTAGAGGGTGGGAGGGCAGGACTGGGAGGGGCAGAAAGAGGACCCTGTGATGGAGATGTAACCTGAAGTAAAAAATAAATATTAAACAAATTTTTTTGTTTAATTTTTTGTTTTTTTTGTTTTAATTTTTTATTTTTTGTCCCCACCATCACAGATCTCTCTCTCTCTCTCTCTCTCTCTCTCTCTCTCTCTCTCTCTTGCTCTTTCACTCTGTCTCTGTGTCTCATTCTCATGTCCACACTCCTAGACAGCCTTTTGCTCCCCCAATAAATATGTTGTATAAAATGAATGAATATTGCATTTTCTGAGCTTGGCTGCAGAAGACTAATGTGGTCCTGGGACCTCTGCCCCCAGTGACCATCGAGGAACCTATTATAATTGTCCAGGTAGCCAGTGAGTCTCTGTCATTTTAAATGGATTTGGAAGCTTCTTGATCTGTATTTTCTGCTTACCCTGATAAAGTTTATCCTTCTCAGATCTCTGATGCTGTTGATGACTAGGTTAGTGATAGATTTGCCAGTTTAAGGGCAGCAACTAGGGCTTATGATGCCTTCTTAGCTCTCTTCATATGGAAAATTCAAGACATAGAGCTTTCCCAGAGCTACTACTTCCCTAGAGCTACTACTAGGTCTAGATACAGTTAACCTTGTTACCAGACTCATCTGCAGTGATTTCCCTTAACTGGCTCTCCCCAAAGAAACTTGCAACCCACTGGATCCAAGCTGGACTCCCAATTTCCTTAAAACAACACACAAAAATCAGCAATAGATAAAACCAAGCCAAGGAAAGAATCAGAGCTGAAAGACAAGGTTGGCTGATTAATACATTCAAACACCAATAAAGAAATCAATAAGTATGACTATAATTTCAAGAACCTTGGAACATGATCATTCATTATACCCAATGGAAAAAAAACTATTGGGAAGAGGAGCAGAGATCAAAGGCATGGGAAATTTATTCAATGAAATTAGAGCAGGATATCATGCTACTCAAGGGAAAGAAATAGACATCCAAGCCCAACAGGCATTCAAAGCCCAAATAGACATGACAGTAAGGAACCTCCACAACATATTTTAATGAAGAATCCAAGCATACAAATAAAAGAAACAATAATAAAAGTGTCGAGAAAGACACATCAGAGTAACCTTATCTTTTCAACAGACACAGTATCCAAGAATTCAGGGAATGATACATTTCAAACCCTAAAAGTAAGTAACCAAATACTCAACGAAGATATTCTTACAAATTGATGAAGAAATAAATATTGTGAAATGGCTGTAGTATTGAAAGTAAAGTAGATTAAACAAAGTCACAGTCAGATTTCTGATAAAATTCTTCATAGCAATAGAATCTATACTAATGTATAAATACACACATGACATATGAAATGCAATCTGAAGTGGGGATGTGGAGCTATTGTGCAGTGTGGGTACTGTACAGACTGAGAATTAAGGACAAGGGAGAGCAATAGGCTAGTGAATAGGAAAAAAGTCCAATGATATACACACATATGGTGTCCTAAAATGTTCACTATTTGGGGCTAGGTGGATATATCAGTCAATAAGATGTTTTATCTGCAAGTAGAAATGTCTGGATTTTATCATCATAAGTCATGTATAAAAAGCCAGTTTGGGGGATAGTGCTGGGCAGGTGGAGACAGGCAGAAATTTGGGGATTTATGGTATGCCAACCTATGTTACTAATAAATTCCCTGTTGTTGGATAAAGGTCTTTTTAAAATTTAATTTAATTTGATTTATTTTTTCAACACAGGGGTTCTCTATGTAACAGCCATGGCTGTCCTGGACTCATTTTGTAGACCAGGCTGGCCTCAAACTCACAGAGATCTTCCTGACTCTGTCTCCTGAGTGCTGGGATTAAATACGTGCCACCACACCTAGCCAGAGAAAGGTCTTATGCATGGTTTTCAAAACCTGATTTCAATGCTCTGAGATCTGGTTACTGCCCTTATCTGATTAGATAATAGAAGTTATTGATGGCAAACTAGAAGAAAGAGTATAGGAAGGCAGAATTTCCTCGGAGGAAAAAAAGAACCCTGCGAAGAGACAGAGGAAGCTCTCTTTCCTCCAGGAGACATGGAAGAGGACAGCAAGCCACATGGCTGGTTGGGATTAGGTGTCAGGTTAACTTAATGAGCTAATTTAGAGTCTGCCAAGCTAAGGACTAAGAGTTAAAATATTAAAAGGTCTTGGTGTATTTAATTATTGAAGAGAAGGGCTGCTTTTGGTCTCGGGCTTTATCATCAGGAGACCTAAGTCCAGTAAGGCCTCCACCTAAGGCTAGCTAGGCCTGCTAGGTCTGCAGGCCTCTCACCAGGCCCTGCTGACCAAGTACACAGTTCATAGTTATTATTAAGGTTAGTTGTTAAGTAATAGGGTTAATAGTTATTAATAAATATATTTGTTAACAAAGTTTTGGTTTCACCCTGTTTCATAAAGAAAAAAAAAAAACCAAAAAGCAAGGTTCATGGTATTTCTAAGAACAATACCTGAAGTCATACTCTGGTCTCTACAAACATGAGCACTTATACACTGTGCATATGTATCCCTTCCACTTGTGCACATGCACACACACACACAAAAATAAATTTGTTATTTTGAAAGGTTATTAAAATTAATCTTAAAAGAATAAGTATGAAGGTGGAACATATCAGAACTAAATAAGGATATTGAATAAGTAATGAAAGACCGTACCAAAAATCAAAATAAAAACCCGAAGCACCAAAGACTTTAGTTAGGAAATGTCAAAAATATAAAGAAATAACATCAGTGCTGCTCACATTCTTCAAAAATAGTTAATAATGACAATGCTCAAACTTATTTTATGTGGAAAGTATTAAAATGGTACTAAAATGAGGCAAAGTTACCACAAGAAAAAGAAAAACAGAAACTGAATATTCCCATCTATGATAAATCCATAGTCAAAAAATACTTAGTAAAACACAATAAACTGAGAACATGATTGCTCTAGAGTATGCTTGAGGGGAAGGTTTATATTGTAGAAATGGGGAGAGAGAACAGCTAGAGGCATCTGGAAGAGTCCAGAGCAGAGGGAGAAAGTCCTAGAATGAACATGGCCAACAGTCTGGACCAGGGCAGTCAAAGAAAAGATGGGACAGGGACCAAGAGAGGAAGACAAAAAGGGGAACTAGAAAATAAAGAAAAGAAGAGAGAGAGAGAGAGAGAGAGAGAGAGAGAGAGAGAGAGAGAGGGAGAGGGAGAGGGAGAG